>ML210243.1:0-105410 GCA_004369085.1 Coprinopsis marcescibilis
ATTTCCAGTGGTGTTTTATGCAAAGGGGACAGAATATTAAATATTGGGTCCATAGGAAATGTGCCTGGCAGCAGCATGTACAAAATGAGTACAGAAACACCTTATTTGACTCACTTTTGAGAAAGTTATAAGGACTTCTTGTTGCCCCTGCTAAAAAGCATGGGTTTCTGCAGTTTTACGGCTGATATTCACAGTTATTGGAATAATTGAAACCTTCCTCTATTGCATGGGTTACCAAATGGTGTAAATAACCAACTTCTATCTATTTTACAAGTTTTTCACAGCTCTGAAAGCCCTCAGGACCTTGGGGCATTTGAAGATCCCTTTGGTTTCAGGTTTTCCCGTCCGAATCAGTGCCAAGCCCTAAATTCGGTGACATGCCGTTGGCAGGGCTTGGGCACCCAAATGTTTGGTCTTGTTAGGAGCCCCGGCCTTGTCGCCTGGGAGTATTGTTCTCTTGAACTCGAACTCGAACTTGAACTTCAACCGCCATCTGCTTATTTGCTCGCTAGGCCATAGGCCTCTACTCCCGCCGCAATCTACACCATCGTCGCATATCAGACGCAGAGCAAACAATCTACTAGTCATGGCGAAAAGAACGCGGACTCAACCGATCGGCAAACCAACTAAAGCCCGAACCGATATGTCTGGATCGGGAAATCGAGAATCGGCAGTGTCGGGTGCAGCGCCTAATGAAGACATCTTAGCAGGGCCTTCCTCAGTGAGTCAACGACGTCAAGTGATTTGCATCGTGGCCTGTGCTGACATATAAGTAGTCCCCCGACTCCCAGTGTGACACCGCCATGGATTCAATGGACGACTCTCAACCCCAACCAAAGACTGTCAAGCCAAAGCCAGTTATCATCCCTTCCAATCAGCCGCCAGAGAGTGTATTAAGGGCACTTGGTCTCAAGATTCACGACTATGCGTACGACCCAAGATTCCCAAAGCAAAAGGGATGGCGACCGAAACAATACCAACCGATTCCTCCCAGCCATCTGAAGCGGGAGAATACTCAAACCACCGGTGAAGGATCATCGCAAGAAAGCCAACCTAGTCAGCCGAGTCAAGGGCTGGAAGCCAAGGCGACGGAGCCTATGTTGTGTCTCCAACCAGTACCGTCCACTTCCACGCAGCCTGATTTGGGGGCAATCCAGCCTCAAGCGACATCCATGGTAGTCGACACTCCTCCTGCGAGCCCAATGGCTCCCCCGAGACGGCTTCCCCCGCCGCCATCTGGTCCACGAACGATTCTCCTCGTTTCGCAGCAAACACAATTCTCTGCGCGATCTGCCTTCATCAGCGGTATGCTGAACCCGTCACCTACGACACCCACATCCCCAATGCAAGCGGCCCTGTTAGGTGTGCGACCCTCGTTGAAGCGTGGGACATCAACAAACCCATCGCTAACTCTCCCGACGAAATCCCGCAAAGGGAAGGCGCGTGAGTTAAACCCAAAGTCTTCTCCGCGTTCGCCGCGGTACGCCCTTCGCAGTCATGTTCCGGAAGGCGATGTTCCGTCTGAGCGAAAGCGCAGCTTGCGCAATTATGTCGAAGGAGGTTATCAGCCGATCCTGGTACAGTCCAGCTGCCCTAAACGCAAGACGGCTGTGTCGGATACACCTAGGGCACGGCCCATCTCTACCAACGAAGCCAAAGAAAGGCCCACTAAACGCCGAAGAGGCGCAGCATAACAGCCTTGGCGAGTCTTGTAGACTCATTCGAACCCGCGTTTGCGCTCCCCGCCTGTTCTGATCAACACACGCTCTCGAGATTTGCACCATCGTCAATCATCATCATCGTTATTCGCATTGTACTCTCATTCGTCACGTCGACTCAACACATTTCACGCTATCATTTTCCGGCACCATATTGTAACCTGCTCATAGGTTGTAACCCATGCAATTGTACCATGTACAGCAAGGCATCATCACGATTCTCATGATCATAAGGACAATTTTGTAGTATCGCTATCATGTATGTAGGAGGTTTCTTCATCGTTGTTACTATCACAGACTTCAAAGGGAAGAAGTCTTCGTTTGCGGTACTACTAGAAAGTTACCAGTAGTTCGCATAATGGATCGCATGGAATAACGGTCTACATCTCTATCTGTTTCTAGTTTCATCCACCGCTGTCATCCAAACGCTAGCAATTTCACTGTCTCATATCGTTGTACTCCCAGGATTCTTCAATAAATTACGTTTACTCCGCACTACTAAAGTTGTCGCATATAGAAATGAGGCAGAAAGGAAGCTTTCGTAATAGTCAAGTATTCGCATCATCTACTGGAGCCGGTAAGGAGCGATGGTTCGCGGGATGATAGCTATGGGTTTCCATCCGGTGATGTAGGATTTCCGAGGTGTTCGAACATGAACGCCAGCTAGCGTTCTAGTCATATCAGAAGAAAGCTTGTACACTAGTTCAATCAGATTTCCCTCAATTATATGCTCGTCCGGGTGGCGTCTACTATGGGAAGTCACGTCCTGGACTTGAGGATCCCATGCCCCTTGCCTGGGAAACATCACACACCCAACCTTTATTTCTGGTCGCAAATAACGAAAGGCAAAGTCTATACACGACGTCAGTATCTCACTTCCTTTCAGCCCGTCTTCTCGCGCGAACCTTCAGAAGCCTTACGGACTGAATTGAAAGAAGCGGCTCGCGTATAATAAGTCCATCGTGTCCAGAAACGTACATATCAAAGCAATCCGTCTTTCTTTCCCCCCTGTCCAACAAGTCGGTGCCGCTGACGTATCTGGGGGTGTCTACGAAGCATAGAAGAGCGAACCCGGTGAATGTATTACCTAGAGGAACCAACCTGTGATCTATGCATACGTTTTTAAATCCTTGTGCTTTCCGAGGGAAGCCGTCTACGATGATTAAAGTGGGCGCATATTCTGCGGCGCAGTAGATGTCAGCTGGTGCTATATACTTGTGTGATGTGGATGAATGACAGAGCAACCTGCGGTGGCTGACATTGTCACGGTGGCCTCTGTGCCCTAAATTAAGCGCCCGGCCAGACGCCTTTCCGCCCATTGTGAGACTCGATCAGTTGAACTCATCGAGTGGCCCAAAGATCGTTATCTACCCCCTCCTGTCCACGCGCGCGCACTAATGCATATCCATCTAAACATCAATTTCCCAAGCTGAATTGGTCCTAATCTCTGACTCGGGCGAGTTAATATTCGCACTGACTCGTACGAATGCGCATTTGGAACATTTACCTTGATTCTTGATTCCTTTGCGATGCAGTATGACTGTGGGCCGAGAGCCGATTACACCAGGTCACAAAACATACTACCGAGCGGCAATTCGTCGTAGCTTTCTTCCAAATCAACCATATCTCCATACTTGCAATCTCAGGTTCCATCTCAACATCTATCAGTCAGCTCTCTCTCGGCCCCCGCAAGCTCTAAATCACCGCTAGCTTTGTCCCGATTTTGACGTTTTTGCCATTCGGAAATGTGTATTCGATGGCTTCTCTTGATAATTGTGTACTCGAATAGGAACTGAGCTAAATGTGTCGGCATACTATGAACGCGTTGGTGGAGTAAACTGCTCGTCCGTTTCAGTTGCAAGTCTAGCCAAGCACATGCATTTAGTCCAAAATCTATACCAAGGTCGGCGATGACTCATTACAGCCCAAAACAATGGCAAATTTGAATCAAGTGCCTGCGACTCGGAACGAGTTATCGCGACAGGGCTCCCGGCGCGCCAATTAATCAAGACGCATGGATTAGGGGTACCCTATTTTCAGAGATTGCGACAGGCCGCTCCGGGTTCCTTGAGCGGCGACTGGCATTCAAGTATGTAGCAAAATATAATCGGTCAGGTCACCTGCTCAGTCATCCTTGGTAACCTTCAATAGAGCGGTAAAAATGAAAAATTGAGCAGAAAAGGGACGTCCAATGCTTCTTTGATCTTTCCATCCACAGCACGATTATCTATTGTATATGTATGCAATGATCGGGGAGAGTAGCGGCCGGTAGTGCGTAGATAACGAGGGGGTGCGCATGCGCATGACGCCTGGAGGGATGATAGATATCACCAGCGCGCCGGTGTTGTCAGGTGGTCAGAGCTGGCTATCTGAATTCCATTCTCGAGTTGAGATTTGCATGCTCAGGAAGCGGTACATCGAGACATGTGGGTGCGCCGATTGTGACGCAGCGCTTCCTCTGCTTTGGGAACAAGGGAGAACAGGGACTACCTATCTTCTTGAGGAGATGCGCGTTTGGGTACCACGGGGTCTAGGTCTGGGTTGAGGGGTATAGTTCAGTGCCAGGCTTACTCGAGAGTCGAAGCGCGTGGTGAGACGGACAATGTGACTACCCCTGTCAGTGAGTTTGAATGGCAGGTACTAGGCCTGTCATGATATTTCGAAATTCCCCTGTGACCGAGTTCAGCGCTCAGCGCGTGATTCTCTGGCTTGTCAGCCCCATTGAATTTTGATTATGCAACAATGTGCATAACTACGTACATACGCGATGTAAGTAGAAGGTCGTAGACGCGCGAAGTTCGGAGGCTTGGGGGTGGGTTCTTTTCAGGTCGTGGAAACTTACGAGTCGTGCTTTGGAGCTTTAACTTTCGTTCTGAGAGCGTGCCGTGATGTAGATAATAACACGCTCTGGACGAAAAGCGTGTATGACGAGTGTATAGTGGAGAATGTACATTGGATGCCCTTTCATAAGCGAGGAGCTCGGAGGAACAGAGCATGTCGTCGAAGCGAACCATTGACACCTCTCCAACAGCTCGATATAGGGTGCGATAAGCAGCCCGACAATTTGGAGCGACGGCGATCTCGCCGGCAGACAAGTCCCATCTCCAAGTGAGCGAAATGAGATGCCAGGGCGTTCAGGTATAGAGGTTCAATGATTCGACCCAGGGTCCTTGCAGCCTCGAGTAAAAAGTGGCAATTAGAAGCTCAGGATGCTGCACCAACGACCGATGGGTGGAGACAGTATCGGGGAGATAGGCGATGGAATTCCGCCAGGGCGTACCCTGGGTACGTTATTCAAGGCGTCGAATTCATTAATTTACAGGTAAAACGCGCGCGCGAAGAGAAGGCTTTATATTATTATCTGGTGTCTAATGGGCGTTGGCGTATATCCATGGAGTCGAAGCCAAGTTGCCAACAAGTTCAAGGTCAATGGAGAAGTAGGCAAGTATGAAACAAGTCCGCAAATCCTTCGAAAAGCTAAAACTCGAAGCGAAACCTTGCGTCACTGGTCATCTGGTTTCAAGGGGGAAACTGCGAGAAGGTTTTTGGAAATGGCAAGAGCGTGTGTTTGGGGCAAAGCTAGTTTCGCCCCACTTGCAGGTGATCAAGTATGATGCACGCCTTTAATGATGTCCGGCGGAGGCTATAAGAATGCCTCGCTCGGTATTGAGCTGACCAGTGGGGAAGTGGGCTAATTAGCGGTTGTCACCTTCGGAATGGTATGGAGTCATCGCTAATGGATAATCAATGGGTGTGAGTAGACACGGGCGCGAGGGCGGCGGCGGCGGACAGTGATGATCACGAGAGGAGGGGGGAGGTCCTAGATGAGGACTAGCTTATAGTCTTGGCTGGTGTCACAGGTCGCAACCCACACTGTGCGCAGCACTTCCTGAGGTTCCAGAAGAGGCTCAGACATCCCCCTGCCCAAGTCTAGAGATAAGCCTGGGTCACGTAAAGGTAGCGGCCTCGTTTGCCTCAAGACTGCAGAGCACCAGCGGTTCGGTGCAAAGAATCAGGGAATAGGAAGAGTGAACCACAGACGTTAGTGCCGCTTAGCGGCGAACAATATTCTGTCAGAAAGAACAGCCCACGTATCTGGTGCATAATGAGTGATTGATACGAGTAGCGTCGATTACGATACTGTACGCGTCCCGAGTATAAGGGAGTGGGTCAGTAGAATCGTATTGGGGGTATAAATCGTATTGAACGTCCGGGTTCCTGTAACCAAGTCACTTCAAGATAAGGAGCGGATCAGGTGATGGGTGGATACACGGACCGAGATCTGTATATAGATTTGGTTAAAAGGGAGCTCGTGTGTTGGTGCGTCCAACGGCAATGCAAGTGACAATATCCCTGCTCCCCGTCTCGCTCTCCCTCGTCCACATCCCCCGCTCCCGTCTCTCCCAGGTCTCCCACCCAATTCTCAGGCAGATCATACACCCAAACCCCGTCTTCCTCAACATTACCTGCAATGACATCGAGCTCAGCATTTTCGCAGAGGAGCATATGCTCGACGACTTTGAGCCTATAGCGAGGAAGGACCGCTATCGCCAGCGTTCACGCTCAGGCTCAAACCCCAGTGCAAATCGTCGCACTGCCCCAGATTTCAATTCGGTCGAGATTTCGTGCGAGAGGTGGAGCGTGCTGCAGATCGACTCGCACAGCGACCAAATGGGTACGTCTATCTGCCATTTCCCAAGCCATACCATTGATCCTGTCGCTGTCAGACAACTCGGGGGCCAGAGTTCGCGAGCTGTCTGCACCCCTGGCAGCAGCAGGAATTTCCATACTCTACCAGAGTTCCTACATGAGTGATTTCATTTTCGTGTGTATGCTTTCTTCTGCTCGACAAGGTTGGAGTCTTAACTATTTCTAGGTAAAGGAATCACGGCTTCAGGACGCCCTGAGCCTATTCAACACTGCTGGCTTCGATCTCTACTCCCCTGATCCAAGCCTACTGCAATCTCTGCCCCTCTCACCACCAGACACTCCATCTACCGAAGGTCCATCTTCACCAACAGTCCAAATTAAACCCAAGACTAGCGCAGAAACATCAACTAGTCCAAGCGACGGTAGCTCCCGTCGAAAATCACATTCACCTACCGCGGGAGAAGTGCGCATCCTTGAACCAGACTTGGCCTGTGTGGGGCTGTCTGACGAGTTCGGAGTAGACCACTGGGGCCTCAAAATTGTTAAACTCGTAGCCTTCCCCGACCTGATTCCGCCAACTGGCTCACCGCCACGATCTCGATTAGCTTCGCAAAACTCTTCATTGACCGATTGTTCCCAGCCGCCATCCCGTTCCTCTCTGTACGAAGCTTCTTCACCAACTTCTCTCAAAATGTCCAGGCCGTTCACAACGTCCACTTCATCTTCATCTTCCAGTGAAGATGATGGCTATTTCTCCTATTCCCCTCAGATTCGTCCGGTTTCGCCCCCTTCCCATAGTCGCACCACCAGTCGGTCCCACATGGATCTCCCCGGTACAATGTCACCGCTACAACCGGCATCCCGCCATTTCACCTCGCCATACTCCCTATCCGCACCCCAAAAGCCAAAGGCCGAACCCGTATCGTTCTTCAGCTTTACTCGAACGCCAGAAGGCTCCTCATTAACTGCTGATGTTCATGTACTGGCGACCCTGTTCCCCCCTCATGAACGTCACATGGTCATTTGCGGTGAAGAGCTCGATTTGGCAGACAAAATGTTGGAGGGAGACGTCGATTCAGACGAGGAGGAAGATGAGGTGCTCAACTCGACTTCAACCATGCAAAAATGCCTCCAGATCGATTTGCGACGGTTTGGTCTAGGTACGCCGCTCTTTTTTCCCGTCCCCTCATAACTAACCCATTGTTCTTAGACAAGCATGGGCTGGTGAACCGTTTCTCACGAGTTTTAGAAAAGAACGGGATCAACCACATGTACAGTTCCACTTTCAAGACCGCTAACCTTCTCGTGAGTCTTGGAGGCTAAAATCTGCGCATACATTTGTCTAATCCGATTTCTACTAATAGGTCGACAAGAAGCACGCAATGCGTGCCCAAAGTCTTTTACGCTCGTGCTAAAGCACCTTGTTGCCTTGCTAGAATTCCTCATCCACGCGCCGCCACTTTCCGCCAATTCATCGCTATCTTTATTCTGCACGACTATGTATCGCTCATGTTGCCAGTGCAACTGGAACCCCCACCCACCCAACTTTCTGGAAAATCTGACGCATAGAAGATTCTTTTCGAGTCACTCGTCGCCTCTCATAAACTTATTCGACCCCCACCATCCGAGTCCACAATCTCAATCGACCGTTCGTTCATACCCGCCAATCCATCCATCCATGTTTGCCAGCATTGTATCACGACCTGCATTTCAGCTTTTCGCAAAATTATGCATACTGTTTTGGTTTTATTTTTCGCTTTTCGCTTTGATACATTCAATCCTACTGTATTCATTCGCTTCTATCGAGTCCTAGCCCATTCACTGTCTGAACCATCTGTCTTCACGACACCCCCATACCCATTGCACCATTGCTACCCATCATCATGTCCGCCCCTGTATTCTCATCCACCCATCGTTATTCACCTATCCCGTCGCGGAAGAAAGTCGTTGTTGGTTCAGACCAATTTCAGACGTCAATATTCGTACCGAGTAATCGTATGTATTGTACACCACCTGTACAGCTTATTGTATTCCGAATCATCTTTCGTTAGACAACGTAACAAGGCGCTACTTGAACCTGGAGCGGCACAGACACCGCGGGCCACTCGCGTTAAGTGCGCAACAACGTCATATTATGTACATTGCAGAAAGCGAGAAACGAGGTGCGTGTCCGAGTCCAGACTTTTGAGTTTAAACAGGTTTAAACGCGTTAATTAACTTCGCGTCTCCGATCGTTCCTAGGCCTAACCTAGAATGGCCTACCGGCCGAACCTATTTAAAGATCCAGCTCAAACTTAAAGCGAGCGCGGTAGCGCATGTTTACTTTTTGCAGCTCCCTCTGAATCATTGACGCGGCTTGCCTTGCCTTGCGTCGATGAATTAATTTCCACTGGACATCTGAAGCTTGACGTTTTCTGCCAGCCGCGAGTTGATCTTCATCTCAGCCCCAGCGCCGGTCTACCGTTGCAGGTTGGCTCGGTGTCACCCCTGTTAGATAGTGGCAACTCGCACTTGGGATTCTGGACACCAAAGACCTGGGCAAGGCCCTCAGGACAGCCAGGACGCCAAGTTAAAAGTACAGGTTTGCCATTGAAGGCGACAATGATGACAAGGGTTCGGGAAGGAGAACAAATCCGCAATGTGCCATTGCCATGATCTACATCGATAAACTGATAAGTGGGTACATGCACCATCGATAAGTGCTTGCTAGTGCTTACTACTCTTGCACCGTGACATATGGCCAGTTCACCGGGGGAGGGCTTGACGTTGACGTTGACAATCAAATGTGTAAGAATCAACGTCTGCTGTTCACCCCGCGCATGTCCTCCTGACCTCCAAAATCACAATGCACACCCACCCAGTGGCGGCTGCGAACCCGCGAACCCGGACACATGGGCTTCGCCCAGTACCAATACCACTCAGAATCCGGAGAATTGACAATGGCGATTCATGCGACAGTTTTTCCCGAGTTGTTTTTTTTTCGCACAGACCCCTGTCGAAAGGCCAAGAACAGGGAGGGAAGGAACAACGAAGGGCAGCGCGCGCGTGAAAGAGAAGAGTCCCATGTGGTTCTGGTGGAGATGACACAAGGAATCCCCTGCCTGGGCATCCCTGTCAAAACAAATCCCAAGTCAAGTGACGATCACTGCTTACCGACAACCACTGCAAGAGAGATAAGCGTCCGGAGAAATGCAAGACCCGTCCGAGATAGAGGAGAAGAAGTGAGATTCACATAACGAATTATATGATACACGGTAGGTACACGCGAATGAAAATGACAAGGATGAGAGAGATGTAGGATGAAATGTCGGATGCAATGTAAGAGAAAAATGCAAAAAAAAAATATGCGGTGACTTGCGATGCGATTGTCAATGGATGGTCAAAGTCGGAACACTATGCGCACAATCATGTGATGTGAATGAGGTAGAAAAGGGTGGAAGAGAGAAAGCGTGATAGCAAAGGGAAAGCAGCAAAAAGGCCAACCTAAAAAACCAAAACGAGATGTGGTGCGCGAAAGGAAGATAATAACGATAAGGTTAATAAACAGGCTCAATAAAAATGGGCGTGGTGAAGGTGAAGAGTTTAAAAGGTTAAATAGCGCAGCAATAACATACCAGCTACTCAACATAAATGGAAAGGTAAACCCGCAGGGGAATTAAGACCAGAGTATCACGATGCAATCTGAAGCCCGTTGCGAGAGGCAACGCTTAGATACCAATCGTCTAGGGGAGGAAGGTCGTCTTCTTCCTCGTCTTCCACATAGAAAATCGGGCGGGAAGGACGGGGTGGCATCTCGGTTTTTGTTGTCCGGGGCTCGTATGTCCACTTGTCGGGAGGTGTCTCGTAAATCAGAGAGTGTTCAGTCTGGTCGTCTTGTTCAGAATCTAGTTGCCATCTAGTAGCAGGTGAGTAATAATCAAGATCGTCTTCTAGATCAACCGGTGTCGAGGGCTCGGGGGTGTCGGGAGGTGAGTCAGCGTCGGAGACATCGAGATTATCGAAAGTGTCATCATATTCGTCGTCGTCGTATCGTGTATTGTGCACGTTAATAAAGTTTACAATGCGTGATGGCACGACGAGGTATCGTCCGAATCCAACGTCTTGAGGGTCGTTGACTGCATTAGAATGTGCGATCCAAGGATCTTGTTGTGGCTCCGTGCATAACATGATATGGGGTACCGCGAAGGGGTTGTGTGATTCAAAGACGACGACACCAGGCCAGTTGGCGCATTTCAGAATTGGCTTTATCGCGATGTTAGTCCGATAGATGCAGACAATCAAAAACATACCTCTGCGGGGTCGGTCCACACAAACTCATTTTCGATCGATTGGAAGACATCCACATCTTCGTATCGTTTTTGCCAGACGATTGCGAGATCACTCGCTTCGAAAGCCTTTACAAAGAGGTCAGCAACGATGGTCGTCAAGAGAAAGACAATGTTTGCGTACGATGGCTTTTAAGAGATGGCGTTGCAACGCAGTTACAACATCGTTCATGTTCACTCTATCCACTTCAGATCGATGGACCTGAGGGAGACATTGGTGATGGTAAGGAAAATGAAGTGAAAGGTGGAGGGAAGAGATATGTACCCGGTGATTAAACAATGATGGGCTGAATACGCGGCTCGGGATCCCGCGCTGTATCGATAAACCCTTGGCTGGCACTGGCCAATAGGATTCCACACTCCGGTCAGGCATCATGCTCAACCGTCTTGCATCAAAACTCGGGGCAGTCAGAAGACTTGTGTCGTGGAATTGGTAGTCTACGCGATTGTACCATGGCACATAGAAGCTTTCCGAGGTTTCTTGTGCTGGTGTGACGACGATGTGTGGTACCCGCTCCGGACACTGCGAGTCGAGTACAATGTTGGTCCGGACGCGGAAGTAATTCCGCAACACGCACTGCGGGGTAGAATATCCGTCAGACGCGTCAAAATAGCCGAGAGAACACGAATCCCACATACATTGTCGCGTTCCAAGGACCATTCCGAGTCAGTTTCGTCTACTGTGGGAACGGTGACGACGGTTGCCTTTGCGTTACAAAGCTGCGACGGGGTCAGATATAGCGAATGTGTAGGATGCAGGCGGGCATAACGCACCATGTCGAGGAGGGATGCTTGGTCCTTGTCGTCGAGAGTCGCCTCATTTGTATGCCGTGGCAAGCATGAGGTGATATCGAGTATGGGGTGCGATACCGTCAAAGAAGACACGCCATTTAAGGCTTGAGACGGGCATAGAACTTGCAGGAGACTAGGTTGTCCGCCAAAGTCGTGTTCGCTGTCCGAGCACTGCACGCGAGGTTCCGTCTGGAATGCTTGTTACGTCCCATCCGCTAGACCAAGGAATAAAAAGACTCACCATAGAATACTCGCTGTCTGTCTTCACTATCTTCCGCCTTCTCCTCCTATTCACAGACTGTGGCCTTGAACCATCGTTCTGTAGAGTTAAGCTTTGGGCTGTCGGAGGAATGAAGCGAGCAGTCGGTGCTGGCGTTCCTAATGCCAAGCACGTGATCGTATTATCTCCCTCCTCCCTCTTCGGATTCTCAGGCCTCGGAACCTTATTCGGCGAAATTATCCAGAGTCGAAGCATCTTGCGAAGGTGGAATATGCGACAGGATAGAGGGGAGCGCATAGTGGCGGTAAAGGGCAGAGTCAGACTGTTGTGCGCAGCCTTATATTCGAAAGAAAGGTGGGAGTGTGGCTCAAGTGGTTGCTGTGTGCTGTGTAAATGCAGGACTATTGTGGGTTGGCGACTCCGTGTTCCGTGGTCACGTTCCGAACTGTGATTGCATCCGTTGTAAGCGCCCGTTGTTGCCCACCGTTGCTGGGAAGGTTGCTACCAAGTTTCTTCCTTGACTCGGACAGGCCGGGGTTGAAGAAAGAAGAACAGAGAGAAGAGTAACTGCCGTCTATACAGCTATATAATACACAAGCTGCCCACTTCACTCTTGCACTGATACATTATCATATGTGTGCGCCACTTGCACCCCTCCAACCTGCATCGGAGGTGGTGGGTGCGTCTTCCAGCCCCTTTGTGAGAGGCTAAACCGAGACATATTGCACGCTCTCCATACGACAATTAGTTGTCTATGAATTTATAAAGCCGAGAAACTTCCCGAATAGGACACTTCTCATTCATGCTCAACTGGCTTTGCGCCGCAATAATAAGAAAGAACCGTTCCAGCCGCGGGCTTTCGAGCTCAAGGAATACTCTTAATTACTTCGTATTTGAGAATCAGATTAATGATTGACATGGCCACTGGAAATCAGTGCGTCATCAGTCGCTGTGCAATCACATCTACAAACTGCCCGCACAAAGAGATGCTTGTTCCATGGTGGCACAACAGATAGCGAGATCGCGAACGAAACAAAGCGGGACAGCCATAGTCTTTTGATGCCTTGACGTTGTTCAGCTTCATTGTTGCTTCAAAGCCTTTGGTGCGGGTCCTTCTTCGGATCGACGGGCAGTCACCTTTACAAAGTTCTGCATCGCATAATCGGCATAGGTGACCTAGTAATGCGTGTCAGCACATTCAAACAAAGACTCGGGACTGCATGAGAACCTACCCATTGAGCAAAATCACGCAAAAAGCTGGGCAAGAGTGGCACATAGGGAGAAAAGTTTGCATAGAACGGCAAGTAAATCGTTTGCGAGTGCTGCTCATCCATCGCGGCAATGATCCGTTTAACAATGGTGATAGGCTGGATCGACGGGAAGAAAAAGTTCCACAAGGCGGACCTGGGAAGCTCGACCGACTGGAACATGGGGGTATGGATGTGCCCGGGGGACACCAAGGTTGTTCGGATCTTGGGGCACTTGTACCTGGAACACGGCGTTCAATACCAGGTCTCAGTTCTCCACAAGTAAAAAGTTACCTGTGGTCAAGTTCATATCTCAGCGACTGGTGCAGCGCAGACACAGCAGCTTTGGAAGCACAATAATCGGCTGAAACGCAAAGATCTCTCAGTTTCGCGGAGATACGCGCGGGATCCGGGAACTCACTCATTTGCGCACAGCCGACAATTCCCATAACCGAGGAGACCGTGATGACATGGCCAACTTTGTTCTCGATCATGGAAGGGAGGAAGGCTTTCAAGGTGTAAAAGTGAGCCAGAGTATTCACACCGAAAGTCCTTGTAACGCGTTAGCAAGGTAGATGATCATCAATATACGATTGTCAGCTTACTGGTTAAGGTCTTCTGGAGCAAGATCCAAGATAAGCTTTCCTTGTACAACGCCAGCATTATTGATCAAGACGGTAGGGTCGCCAATCTACGTGAAGCGTCAGCGCCTCGGAAACGACAAGTCTTGAACTGGTGTCAACGCACCTCCTCCTTGATGGTCTTCGCAACAGCTTCAACCTCTTCCCATTTCGACACGTCGCACTTGTAGTAGGTCACATTATCTGACAGATGCTGATTAGACAAAAATCTCATCAACTTGATGCGACGCTTACAGTTCTCTGTAACAATTGGGTTGATGTCCAAGACAACGACGCTGACGTTGCGCACAGCCAATGTGTTTGCGAGCAGTTCCCCAATACCAGATGCACCTGGACATGTCGAATCAGAATTTATTGCGCACAGTTGATACTGCAAGCACCGTACCTCCTGTGATTACGACAATCTGCTCTCCCCAGTCGAACCGTTTGGGACCCAAAATAAGGCTGCCTTGATTCCGATATAGTCGAGAATACCATCTCAAGAACCCTAACGAAGCATTGACTTCAGCAGCGAGCTCTGCATCACAAAGGGAAGCACTCACAGAAAGCGGATAATAGCGCATAGTATACCCCAAAGCCGATGATCACAGGGTCCCAGGGGCTATGACCCTGGAATACATAGAAGACCGGGACGAAGAAGATGAAGAAGGGGCCTGAAAACACTTCGTCAGCGACAGCCACTGGATAGTAGATACTACACTGACTGAAGAGGGTATGGGTGAGGACTTTGGCGATAAGGTCGACATCCAAGTTATCAAAAACAAGCGTCGGTGCCGTGTGTCTGGACATGATTCCCGAAGTAATACAAGAAAGAAGTGGCAACGATCGAATTAGAAAGGCGCAGCCTCTGTTCAGCCCATTGCGTTAGATATTGTCCGTTTACAAGCGTCTGGAAAAACTCACTTCGTAGAATAAATGAAAGTATGGGATGAAGAGCTAGGGTGGGCGTGTCGCTCATGGCGTGGTCATGATCATCATTTCGGTTACCAATCCAGTAATCTAGCCCCTAACTCCAGGTTAACCAAGAATCCCATGATTTCAACACATTCGGCAATGGATGTAGAGTATCTAAAAGTATACACACAAATGGAAAGCAAGAGTGCAAGGTACTGCAGTCATGTAAGTAGGGTATCGCAAGAGGAAAGCCAAGAAGCAAATATAATGTCTAGAATAGTTTTATTGCACGGACCCATCCCTTCTTGATCGCATATTCAACGACCTCCCCGGCGCACCCAGGCCCTTGACGCAGAGCAGCACGATTAACGGGTGCGATGGTCTTCCTTCGACCTTTGGCCTTTGTAATGGCTTTGGCCTGGGCAGGGAAGGCTTCCGTCAAGACACCGCCGAGCCACTGCTCGATGTCCACCAACGAATCGTAGCAGTCCCTCTCCGAGAACGCAACATCTGGCCCACTCACAGGCGCTTCTTTAGTTTTGCGAGCTGTTGGTGCTCTGAGACCCTTTCCAGTAAGGAGTTGCGTGCAAAGGTAATGCAACCACTGTGCAAGACGATCAGAGCAGTTCAAGAGTAGAGGATCGAATGGGCTTACCATGACGTTCGTCATGGGATGATAGTCTCCCCAGTCGCCGTTTGTCAGGTCTCTCATCATGCGATAAATTTCAAACTGATAATCGCCTATGCAAGCTGTAAGTATACGTAGGTTTGGACAATAGAATCTGATAAATTACCTTGGCCCATGAAGACCTCTTCGTCAAACGGAGTCCAGTGGGCGCGAAATCCATCTGAGCCATCCCCAGCATCCATCCTGGAGAGCCCCAGATCAATAACAGTCGCTTGAACGCCGTGGCTGGCATCATCCATGAATACCCGCGGAGTTTTGGGTTTCGCAGCCTGGTTCAGATTGACGGCTTGCAAACGAGGCCTCTGGGAAGCGACATTCTTGACCAGGATCTGACCCCAATGAAGATCTCGATGCTGTCAGGAAAGCAGATAAGGTTACAGAAAGTGACACAATTAAGATTTGCAAACCTCAAAAGACACCAGACGTTCGGCATGAGCAAGCGATTTAGCGACCTGCCAGAAGATACTACATGCTTGCTTCCACCCAACCTTACTTGCGTTCACGAATGAATAGGTCTCCAGATCAGGACCTCCGTTGGGAAGAACAATGATAGCATATACTTGTGAGAGTTTGAAACTGTCTAGGTAATAGACGGTTTAGCACAAGAATTGTCAATATGGTCGATGAACAGGCTCACCCGGTCGGATACTGTCGGACCCCTTCTTGTCGTTGTACTCGTCCCAGAGCTGGAGCAGCAGTTGAGGATACTTCCCTCTGACAATGTAGGTTTTCAGGAATTTCACAAACCCTCCATACACCTCGCCCATCGCCCTAGTCACGATGATCTCCTTCCGGACGTCCTGCGCATCGCTTGGTGCTGGGCCCTCCTGCTCACCCACCGCATTGCTTCGGGGAGCCAAAGTCATCTGAGCGGCGGTCGTTTTTGTGGACTCATCTCGCAAGGGAATAACCTTGAGAACAACATTGCCGATCCCAAAGACCTCAGAGTAGCTGGCCTCCCCAATTTTTCTGAATTCGAGTTCATGACCATTTGGACGACCTTCTTGAAGAATCGGGTCGAACGGGAAGCTTTCGATGAACGAGGAGAAGTCGTGAGGCCCACAAACTTCCTGATGGCATTCCTCAAGAAGAGGGCGGAGATATTCAGGTATATCATGCTCTGCAGCGGTTGGCGTATCGTTGTATCCCAAATCAAGGCTTAGCTCTGAGAAATCGAGCGAAAAGTCAAGATCCGTAGGTGTGGTAGGAGAAGGAGGAGATGGCGGGTCGAATAGACCCTTTGAGCGGTTGCCTCGAATGGGGGTTAGCTGGCGGGGCCGGGCAATGGGCGATGGGGGGCGATGGAACGCCGGACGATGAAGTGGACGCGGCTTGGGCTTGGGTGGTGTTGCCGGCGTGGTTATTCGGGTTTCCGAAGGTTCTTTAGCAATGGGTGCAATCGGATAGGGTGCTGGCGGGATTAGCACTTCAACTGTTGGCAGCCTTGATAAAGGCTTCGTCGTTGGTTTTCTGGGTGGTGGCGGTCTTGCTTTAACTTCAGGTTCAGATTCTGAATCGTCAGAGAGGACGACAGTTGGTTGCTTCTTGAGGGCACGTTTAGGTTTCTTGGGCTGCCTAACGACTTCAGACTCTGAGTCGCAGTTTACCTGTGCTGCTGGCCTGGATGCCACCTTCGTTAGGCGAGGTTTCGAGATCTCATTGTTGATCTGTATACCAGTTCTTGACACTCGACGCTCTTTCGTGACCACCTCGCCAGCATCATCCAGCACAGTGATATCCACGTCCACAGTTTTGACCGACTTTCCGAGCTTGAAGGGAACGGCCTTTCCGAGCTTTCCAGACGGTACTCGTTGCTGGCCTAGGCGCATGTGTGCGGGAAGGCCCGGGGATCCTGGTACATTGGGTGAAAAAGTGGCCAGAGGCATCCTGAAGGGCGAGTCCATCGCCGTCCCCGTAGTCGTGGGTTCATATGTATCTGAAGGGTCTGCCAATTTAGCTTTAGGTTTGATTTGTTGCAGCGAATCACCCTTAGTGGGTCTGCGGGATTCCTGAATGAGCTGCGCAACCCGATTAGGCTTCTTGATTGGCGAAGCAGTTAGTGACGGCCTCTTCTTCCGCTGCTTGCCGACAACCTTGGGCGAGGACTTGGGGATCTGGTTCTCCCGTTTCTTCATCCTGGACGTGAGTCCGGCTATTGCTGGGGGTGGCGGGAGGTCATCGAAGATGCTGACAAGGCCGTTAGGACCAAGTTTGGTCTCTGCTGAGACTGTGACATCGACGACGCGTTTGCCTCTCTTCCCGTATGCATTGATCTGCTTTGTC
Organism: Coprinopsis marcescibilis; assembly: GCA_004369085.1. Classification (NCBI taxonomy): domain Eukaryota; kingdom Fungi; phylum Basidiomycota; class Agaricomycetes; order Agaricales; family Psathyrellaceae; genus Coprinopsis; species Coprinopsis marcescibilis. Next base: position 17,459 of record ML210243.1, read on the forward strand.
CGAGTGGAGAGCATGGTGAATATAAGTGCAGCAGCGAGAAGAACGAGTGCTGCGCCTATATGTTCCTTGAGTTCTTGTAGCAAGGGAATCGTAGGACAGTGTCAATGAATGGGAGAGGCTCTTGCTTGCCAGCGAAGGTGGGGTTACAGAGTCTTGAAAGCGCTTGAAGCTCGACCACGATGGCAGCGCGAGGGCACTGGACAGGATCGTTCCAAAAGAAGAAGCCCAACATGTGATCACGCGTGGGATCGACGCGTCGCATCACATGACCGTTAGCCCCTGTATACCGTTCCGGCTTCAAACTTGAGCTTTTCCGTCTGCCACCAAGTTCAAGCAACGACTCGCTCGCCACAAATGGCCCTCCCTCCAGCTCTACGCGGCTCAGTCACTCCGCAAGAACTAGAAATGATAGCATCCCAACAAGTTATCGAAATAATCCCCTTGATCGCGATGGAAAAGACTGCCTTCATCTCGGTACTCATCTCTCGAGAAAACATCCATGGGACCCTTTCCAATCAATGAACTCGTGCATCTATGCTAGGGTGCCTACGGTCCACTGAGACCACCAAATAAATCCAAGATACCCCTCTGGATGGCCGTGAATCTGAAGCAGAAGAAGAAATGCCACATTGTACCTCCAAGATGGCTCAACGTCGGTGGGTGCTCGCTCTTTGAATGACATGACCGCGCTCTCAACTGAGCTGTGTGCCCAGAATTCCTCCAGGGAAGGTTAGATCTCGAAAACTCAGATTCTCGGGCGTTCTGCGAGCTACCATTCCGGTTTGCTGAGATCGCAAAGGTCATAATAGACATGTGTGTCTCAAGGTGTCCTTTCATTCCTGGCCGAACTCATTCTTCTCTAAGTGCCTCTGACGACCTAGAAAATCCGGACCAAATACGCTCGCTGCTGAAGGATCTTCGGGAAGCACGGCAAGCTAAATGTCGAGCAGGTTTGGGTCAAATAGATCACAGCGAATTGAGTGTGAGTTGCGTCCGAATACTCTTGGTGTACCCATCTATAACGGCTGCCATAGTTGTCAAATCTAGGGTCGATGGAGATCAACGAAATTCGACCGGTGTTTGTTCAATCCATGAATATATTGAGCAAGCTCGCTCGAAGCAATACACTGGAGGCATAATTCGACAAGTGTTCGGTATAATGTCTCAATGTACACGGCTAATCGTCACCATTACTGTTCAGATAGCCCTAAACGACCATAAATATAACCAATGGGCCCAAAGCCCTCAAAGCGCTTCGAACTCAACCACCACCCATAGCAGAATGGGTCTAGACTACTGTTTGTTCTGGGCTTGCAAGAGTTCGGTCAACTGTTGCAGCTGGTGCTTAAGGCTATCAATCTCGCGTAAAATCGTCGCCTCACTCGACTGTCAAAAATATCAGCTTGCATCCATCTCGGGATGAGCGCAAGGCATACCTGGGTGGTGCTAGGGAACACCTTGACCAGTTCCTCAAAGGGAACTTTGCTGATTGTCCTACCCTCGGGATCGTCGACGACAGGGTTCCGGTTCTCAGGGCTATCGTCGGCACCTTCGTCATTTCCACGGAACCACCTGTCCAACCAGGCATTCTTCTTGCGGTCAAAGGTCGACTCAAACATTGCAATAACCGTGAGGGGGATGAAAAACAGGGTGGCCATCACATATCGATTGAGCTAAAGACGAAGATGAGTCATTGGTGGTTGAGGCAATTGGGGAACATACATGAGCGTAATTCTTCCTACTGAGTCGGACGACCGGGAAGAATCTACACTTCCAGTCAGACAATGCTTTTTGGAAAACGAGGACCCTACTCACTCAAGCGGAGCAACGAGGAAGGTTTCGATAAGATTGAATGGTGCGGGATAAACGTAAGAATCTGGCGCTCTGATCATGGTGATCGTCTTTCTCGCGAAAAAGGCGAGATATTGGGCCTCTGCGTCGTCGACAACCTAACCAGTCAACCAACAACGTCAACACAGAACGTGTAGAAATATAAAAATGGGCACCGACGTCGGAATACGCGGAAGAGAACAACGAGATCAGCACATTGAGCAGCACAATGGCTGTCACTGCGCTCCATCTATGTTTTCAAATTTACATTGAGCAGATCTCACAGAAAAGGAGGGGGTACGCACAGGTAATACAAAAGGAGGCCTGCTGGACTGAGTTGGGTTGGGCAAAGCTAAGTTAAAGGCCCCGTTTTAAGTTGAGTGACCTCATACCTATCGCTATATCGTTCGTAGTTGGGAGCTCTTGAATGATGTCAGCACATATAACAGCAGCAATATGTAAGCTACATACTGGAGGAGGGCTTGAACCAGTACATTTAGCACCTTTGATTCAATAGTCAGCCTGGTTCAATAGAACGAGCAAGCGCTATACCTCGGAAATCGGTTCCACAGTACCGTCTGCAGCGTCCAATGCAAAGAGACCTTGTGCGAACCCGATTGCCAAAACGGACAAGAGCTGCTAGATGATGAGAAAGAGGTCCTAGTTTTGAGCAGAAAAGACACGCACTGCAAAGAAGATTCCAGATTCCTTCAGCATTCGCGCAACGCAGATTTGCATTGTGCCGATGTATTTGTAGCCATCGAACACGGTAATGAGTTCTTGAACCTTGGGTCAGTACACACGCTGCCTGATATTTCTGAAACTTACTCATCCAGATAAAGGGTGCAACAAAGCTAAGCACCTGGAAGCTCTGCAATCTATAAACGACTTGTTGCTCTGCGGTAATCGCCCTAATTCCGAGAAGTCGCAGGGTGAAGGCAGCAGCCAACAAGACGTCCGTGATGAGAGAAACGAATTCCCAATAGGAGAATGCACGCCACGTCGCAAACCTCAAGAGGGTATAAAACTAATATTGTTCAGTCGAAGGTCAGATATTGAACGGATTTTGTTATTTACCTTGTGCAAGTCTAAAAATGGGTGATAAGCATCGTTAAGCATTGCAGAAGATTTAGCACACCTTCAAAAATGAAAGACAAGGACAGAGTGTAGAGAATTGTCTCCCAACCATCCCAGTGGGGAGTCTGCGACTTCTCCAAAGGTTCTTTTACTGAATGTGCGACATAGTTGAGTAGGGGCGTTTTGAAAATTAGAGAACAACAAATACCTGCTTGAGAGTATACCGCTAGGAAGAATAGCCAAATCACAACACGGAAGATGTTCTGATACCGAGGAACAGAGAGACGAGACACGTCGAGGTGACCCCAGAACGTGTGTTCTCTGGTGTCAGAATAGCGAACATCTGCAACAGGGCCATGGGTCGACAATGACTGGCGAAGAAGTCCCGGGAGACTTACAATCAATATCATGATTCTCACTGTTCTTCTGAATCAATTCTCCGGTCCATAAATCGTTAACCACTGGCAGCCCTGTGAGCAGACAGGCAGTGTACGTTGTAAATAGGGACTTACCGTCTTGAGCCTCACTCGAGGACAAGAAAACCGTACTGCCAACATTATCGTCAGTACGAACATTGCTTGAGAGAACATCAAGCTTTTTACCAATGCTGGTCTATAGCCAACTCCAAAGCGCTCGCCATGTCGCTAATGTCGCCGTCTATCTGTCTGTGCCGGTACCTCTTGGACATGATTTGATTTAGACGTTCGGGATCAGAATGGTGGACTATCCTGCGGGCCAGGACCTCGCAAGCGATAGCTAGAGTGACGTATGAGTGATCCTGCAGACACCTAGCCGAACAGGTGCGTACCTCTCCCAAGATTCTCGTCATAGTCCGCGGGATTGTGGTTGGCATCCCACATAAACTCTGCCCGTGCGCGAAGCAAACAGTATGGGAGCTAACCAGGATACCATTAGCACAAGGTTGAGCAGTACGGTGCTTTGACCAATCATACCGCGTCAATAAAGTCTCCTGCGGCCGCTTTGTAGGATGAGATGACCTGTGGAGTAATGACGCGACTGGTGGGCTCCTTTATCTGATCAGGGTCGACTTCGACAGGGAGCAACGTCAAGGTCAAAGCTCTCAATCGTTTCACAAGCTCTTGGGAATGTCAGAGGAGATTCCAGCCTAAAAAAGAGAGTACACACTCGTTAAAGTATCTGGAGCAGGCCTCTCAGAGTGTGTGTTCGAAATAAGCGAACCCCTGTCTTCTGCGTCTGCAGCATTTCGAGCAGTGGTGCCCAAAAACCCTGACATGGTGGAGGTAGAGAGTCAAGCTGCTCTATTGGCAGCGGCTGGAGCTTGAATTGTTTTTGTTGCCGCCACCGTCATGACTGTCAGTGGAATTCGGCTTAGACGTCATTTCATCAGTTGACCTGGGCAATTACAAGCAAACAAGCTTTCGCTGGTACCACCATCACCGCCATGCCGGTGCGTGAATATTGTATGGATCCCAGCTTTATATGCTAATTAACGCGATCTAGGCATACCATTCGTCGTTCAATGAGGAGCCTGATGTCAGGCTCGCTGGAAACCTGTCCATATTGCCAATCAGAACCAGGATAAGAGGTCCAGCACCAATTGGTTCGTCGCCGCAGTTAAGGTTTTCGGTTCGCATACTGAACTACTCATGTAGCCGACCCAGCACAGGCAGACATCATCGACGAAACTCTGGATCTATTCCGCGCCAATTCGTTGTTCAGGAACTTTGAGATCAAGGGCCCTGCTGACCGTACTCTGATCATCCTCATCCTCTTCGTCTCCGACTGCTTGGCAAAGATTGGATCTGCTCGAACCGTTCCTACACAGATAGAGGCATCCAAGCTGCTCAATACTTTGTCTGTAGACTCCTTCCCTATTCCGGGAGACGCCAACTTTGCTTTGAACTCTCATTATGGCCCGCCATCAAGTCGTCAGGACGCCGGTGAGCAGTACTCACCCTCTTTTTGCTGCTCGCGTTTCTCATCTGGCTCGTGTAGATTACCTGCGACAATATCTCACTCAAGTACGACAAGAGCTGTCAGCACGGTTGGTCGAGAAGCTATATGCAGATGGTACCGGCAAGCCTAGCAAGTGGTGGATGGCATTCCAAAAGCGAAGATTCATGAATAGGAGCTTGGGATCATGATCATCTTATCATATCCAATATGATACATACATACAAGACAGCCGGATAATGTACGAATAGCAGATCACTTCTTCTTTCGCCTTTCATTCGGATTCTTCCGCCCGTAGCCAATCTGTGGCATGTCACCGTCCATCTTCGAGTTTCTCGTGGTTCGGCCTTTCCCATCAGCACCAACACTGGCTATCTCAGGTATCCAGTCAGGGTCCATCCAACTACTCACACCAGCGTTGGCGCCATTCGCGCTGATGCCTTTGGAGATGATTCCCCTCGTCATTCGTGCTTCCTCGCGCTCACGCTTGCCATCAACCAGATGCTTCGCTCGCATATACTCGACTTGGTCCTCTCTCAAGACTAAGCCCATTCCGGTTCCTGTTTTTGCGGATCCATGCTTGGGTGCAGGAATCGAGTACTTCGTCCCTCTTATCCGGTATTGGAAGTTAGGTTTGAGATGTACTTGCATAACCGGTGAGTCGGACGCTGCGGTGGGGGATGAGAGGGTTACTGAGGCACGCAGCAAGGTATTGTTGCCGCATGAGGGGCAGAACTTCTTCGAGTTATCTTTGCAGATTCTGGTCGGCCAGGTAAGATATCATAAAGAGGGATAGTTAATGTTGAACTCACTTGAAACATGCGTGACATCTGAGAACCCAATTCTTCACTTTCTCTATCCTCTTTCCTTCAAGCCCGACCAGATTCAACCCCATTTGTAGGAGCACGTTCTGCATTGCGAAATCGGCGGTCATGCAGCCAGCATCGATAGGTTCCACCTTCTTTTTTCTGCCCTTGGAGTCTACATTTGACTCGGGAAGTAGATCCAACGCTCGAGATTTGTGCAGGCCCACGTTTTGAGGTGTGATCCATTCTCCTTCACCGTCGTCTTCGTCGGATGGGTCTTCGTATACGGGTGATGGCGATCTCCTCGAAGTGGTGTGATCTGGCTGCGCTCCAAGTGGGGATGCTGTTCCCTGTTCTGTAGCTTCATCCTCAGCGACGCGAGTAAGCTCCACATCTAACGGTTCGAGGTCCTCCGCGGCAATATCTTCAGCGTTTTGTTCGACAGTTTCCGTTGTATCCTCTACTGATTCCACTTCTGCAGCTATTGAGACCTGTTCTAGAGCTTCTGCGAGCTTAGTAGCGTCGCCTTCTGTGTCGGTTTGTTGCGATGCCGAATCTGAAGCAGAAATCCCATTTGTTTCTGAAGTTGATGCAATCTACTGCCCAATCGTCAGGAAAAAGCCCTGTATCACCATTTTTTGTACCTGCCTCTTCGCCGGATTCCCCTGCGACTTTGCGTTGTTTGGCTTCTTCGTGGAGTGTATGTGTGAGCGCTAAGACGCAGATATCGGCATGCGAAAGCACAGAATAATCTCCAGTCTTCTTCGACCATTGTATTACTGTTGATATCAATTGAAACAAATGAGTTACAGTCAAAGCAAGATATCCTCCCTTCTCACCGTTCGTCAAGCTGGCTGGGGCTGGAGATCGGACTTGCACCTTTACACCAGACATCAGCCCAAGCTTTTCGAAATGCTCTCTCGCTCGATGGTCCTTCAATTCTGAGAGAACCTGAGGCACCGTGAAGTATGTTTCTGCCAGCCCGCGCAATGGGGACAACGAGAGCAGTGGCCCCGCATCGAGGACCAAGTTTTTGCACTTTGGAGGCTGAGAATCGGCCATTTCGTCGAGGTAAAGCAGAGGAAGACTAATTTAACGATCTAGCCACTGACTTGAAAAGTTCGTGCCAAGCCATTGATGATGAGACTAGCGGAATCAATATCGATAAGATAAGATTCGGCCGACATGGTTTACGACGGACAACCGACTCAGCTGCATCGATCGCCGTGAAATGTCGCTATTTAATGGACCACAGGCGGAACCGATTCACAAGGTTTCTTCCGTTATCTCAACAGGAAAGCTAGTATCACGATGGTTGAGCAGAAAACGTTGGTATAACTTGCGAATTCTATGGTTTCAAAGTGATCCTGATATTATGTTTACCAGATTCCGAATTGTAGTCCTCCCTGGAGATGGAATTGGTAGGTCATGGTCTGCTTCGAGCGAGATGGGAATGTGTATTGAAGCAGCCGGATCTCTTGACAGGTCCTGAAGTCGTAAGAGAGGCCGTGCGCGTCCTCGAGGTCATATCCGAGCAGTCCTCCGAATTCAAGCTCAAACTCGAGTCGTATCCATTCGGAGGATGCGCAATCGACGAAGTCGGCGAACCGCTCCCTGCTACCACTCTGAAAGCATGCCAGGAAGCAGATGCCATCCTCATGGGTTCGTCTATCCAGTCATCTCAGCTGTCATTCTCCAAAAACTCATGTTTCGCTCGGTCACACTACCAGGTTCAATCGGCGGCCCAAAATGGGGTGTAGATGCAAAGGTTCGACCCGAGCAAGGTCTCCTGGCTCTCCGAAAGACCCTCGGGCTCTACGCCAACATCCGACCCGCCAATCTCGCCTCCGAATCTCTCCTCGACTACTCGCCGCTCCGCCCTGAGGTTGCCCGTGGAACAGACTTGATCGTCGTCCGTGAATTGATCGGTGGCGCCTACTTTGGCGAACGAAAAGAGCAAGGCGTTGAACCCAATGCAGACGCCGCTTGGGATACCATGATCTACAGCGTTTCAGAAGTGCAACGCATCACCCGTGTAGCAGCTCAGATCGCCTTGGCCGCCAGCCCACCCCTCGAGATCCACTCGATTGACAAAGCCAATGTTCTCGCCAGCTCGCGTTTGTGGCGAAAGGTTGTCACAGAAACCCTTGCAGCCGAATACCCTCAGCTCAAACTTGATCACCATCTCGTGGATTCTGCTGCAATGGTGATCGTGGCCAACCCAAGGAAGTTGAACGGCGTGATCCTCACTGAGAACTTGTTCGGTGACATGTCAGTATCTCCTTCCTCGTATGTGTGCAACCATACTTACGACGTACGACTCTAGCCTCTCTGATCAATCCAGCGTCATCCCTGGATCCCTTGGATTGTTGCCTTCTGCCTCCCTGGCAGGTGCCCCATCCTCTCCATCTTCAGCCGACTTCAAGCCCACATCAGGCTTGTACGAGCCCATCCACGGTTCAGCACCCGATATCGCCGGCAAAGGAATTGCGAATCCCGTTGGAACCATCCTTAGCGCCGCAATGCTCCTTCGATATTCCCTTGGACTGGAGAAGCCAGCTGTAGCTATCGAGACCGCTGTGCGCAAGGTTTTGGACAACCCAGATATCGGTGGCCTTGGTCTGCGAACAGCTGATCTCAAGGGCAGTGTCAGCACCACTGAGCTGGGAAGCCGCATTGTCGAAGTTCTCAAAACGGTTCTCTAGACGGACATTGAATGTTGGGGTCGAATCAAGAATAGAACCGGCAGTCGAATATAATCAACATCTATGTAGGAAGCAGAATAGGTATACACGGGCGAACGATGTGGCAGTATAAGAGTCCAGAATTCAGAAGTCTAAGGTGTCCATGAAATTCTTTTCGTGCGTTTCCATATTTAATTGACTTTGGCCAGGACGATGGCAGTGCGTGTGGGTATATAGACCTAGACGCCAATGAGTTAGTCAACGAGACACGAGTTACAAGGGGGCTTACCTGGGTAAAGTTCTTGCGGTTATTCCATTCCATTGGGGTAGTAAAGAACGAGACATTGGTGTCGATATTGTCGAACCCTCCAAAACTCTTTTCGTCGGTGGAGAGGATGATCTTGTACTCTCCAGGCGCCTCAACTCCAACCCTGTAATCGGTGTAACTGTTGGTTGGGTGGAAGTTGAAAACGAACAGGAGACCAGCGCGTTCGAAGACCAGAACCTTGTCGGCCTCATTCTTAAGAGAAACGTAGGCCTGTTAAGATCAACTGCGATTAGACCACAAACTAACCTGGATCTGTGCTTGGTGTACCTGAGCTGAGTCTAGCCACTTATATTTACCTGCAGCACGGTTCATGGCGCGGTCAAAGTTGTTGAGATATCTGTATCGTAGGACGGGATCGTCCACGACATTCCATTGGCGCCGAGCGTAATGGAATGAGTTTCCATTTCCTTCTCGAGGGAAATCAAGCCACTGTGGACGAGGTCGTGAGTTTACGGGTGCAAGCCCTTATACGATAGGACTGTACCTCGGGATGACCGAATTCATTTCCAATGAAGTTGAGATAGCCTTCTCCACCAAGGGAATGGGTAACCAAACTAAAATAAAGTCGTCAGAAATGATTGCTGGCAAGTCAAGTCGACAATAAATACCGGATCAGCTTGTGAAGCGCGATTCCACGAGAGATGACAGGAGTCAAAGGACTCAAGTCAGACATATTGGTGTCTAATAGCAGATTAATCGACCTGCGATCCTGAGCATGGACGAAAACACTCACACATTTCCTTATCCATAAGCCAGAAGGCTAAAGTCTTGTCGCCGACGAGTGCCTGATCGTGACTCTCTGCATATCCAATGCTCTTCTCTCCATGACGCCTGTTAATCAATGTGAACACAATGTTGGCGATATCCCACTGATCGTCGCCCGTGTGCTTGAGCAGCTTGATCCACATATCCGGGACAGCCATGGACAGGCGATAATCGAACCCGATACCGCCTTGGTCAACAGGCAGGCTGAGCAAAGGCATCCCTGAGACATCTTCTGCGATGGTGATGGAATTTGGGTATAAAGAATGCATGGCATCGTTGGCCTAGAGTATTCGTGAGTGACTTCGAATCAAGTTTGGCACAATCCATACCAGCATAAGATAAACAATGCCTTCTTCGTCGGCGCCATCCCCAAAGTATTCGTGGTAACCTCCAGAGAACCCAGTTCCAATACCGTGATGTTTGTACATCATGCTTGTGACACCATCGAATCGGAAGCCGTCGAATTGCAATTCTTCCATCCAGTAACGAAGGTTGCTCAACAAGAACCGAACGACCTCGTGGCTCGCATAATTGAAAAGTCGACTGTCCCAGAGATCGTGCCGTCCTTTTCCTCCTTCATGGAAGTAGAGGTGGTCGGTACCATCGAATTCATTGATTCCGTCGAGGACATTCTTGCAAGCATGGGAGTGGACTATGTCCAAAAGGACGGTGATTCCCATTCCATGGGCGACATCAACGAGTTCCTTCAGTTCCTCTAGGGTTCCGTAACGCGAACTAGCGGCGAAGAAACTGGTGATCTGGTAACCGAAGGCTGCATTGTGGTTTAATTGAGTTCCAAACATGTATGTCATACGTCACTTACAAGCATAGTAGGCGTGCTCCATGACCGCCATTAGTTGAATGGTGTTGTATCCCAGATCCTTGATTCTTGGCAGCACATTCTTAGTGAACTCCTTGTACTGACCGACTCTGGCTTCTGCGGTAGCAATCCCAACGTGCGCCTCATAGATCCTGATATTGTCGACCCTGGGAGGGCGAGAATTCTTAAAGACGTATTTCTCGGAAGGAGGCGGGTTCCAGAAGCGTGCGTCATACACAGGCGATACGGAAAGATCCTGTGTTACACGCTTTATCCAAGCTGGTAATCGCTCAATTCTTTCCCCAGATGGAAGAACCATAGAAATCTAGAAACTCGCGTATTTTCTCAGCGAACGGGGCAGCACCAGATAGCCGGTTTGGGCTTACCTTGACTTTCGAGTCATGGGGGATGGCGCAACGCCCATTTGGCAGCGGCGGGACGGTGATTTCCCAAACGCCAAATCGGTCCTGGGTCATAGGGTTCGATTTTCTGTCCCAACCATCTATTCAATCGTCAGCAGTTGCTTTGAGCGAGAAAGAAAGCTGAATACGCACTGAAGTCGCCGATGAGGTACGCTTCCACTGCGTTAGGAGCCCACTCCCTATAAACGACCTCATTGTTGGGCCCGACGTTGAAACCGTATCGCTCGTATCCCTTGGTGAACTTGTCGTAGCCGCCCTCATGTTGTTCGATGACGTCTTTCCAGCGACGGAAAGCATTGTGTCTCTGTATGATAGCAGGAATGTGAGGCTTGAGATAGCCGTCGATCTCGAGTACAACTTTGGGATCCAGAGGTTTCGTTGGCATTTTGGTGGAGATGGAGGGGAAAGCGAGAGAAAGAACAGGGAGCGATATTCATTTCTCCGGGTTCTTATGAGGTTTTTATATGTTCGTGACTGTCCATTCAAATCATCGGGGTGGTCTGCCAGATGAGGTTATGATGTAATCCTGCATATCACTGCATCGCCACCGAGAAGCTTTTAATTGGTGCCTGCCTGTTACCGGGATAATTAGTCAATGCGGACGGAGTGTAGTCCTCGAAATATTGGCCCAAATGTCATTCGATTCGGTCAGTTGGGTTCACGATATGGCCGTAATTGAAGATAGCCAAGTTGTGGTATGTTTACTGCTCGCCAACGCTGCCCGCGGTCTTGGAATGTTTTGACTCGATTAGGATTTGTATTTTTCTCTCATCCGTATGCCTCGAACACGGTCCATGGCCAACCAGTCCTCGGGGACTTCGGGAAGTCGAAAAGCTCGCGATAGGGCGACAAAGGGGGAACGGTCGGATGCTGAAGACGGGGAGTATCCGGCGTTGCAGAGGATCCAGGTTGGTGTTGGCGATGCTAATACTAATCTTCCGCGGTCTGTGACTCATTGTGCTGCCTATTAGGGTTACCTTGCCAAAGTTCAGAATGAGCTCCCGGCGCTCGAAGGGCAAGTCCTCGCTCTACAGAAGAAGAATCAAGAATTAGAAGAAGAGCTCGAGCGTGCAAATGATAAAGCCGAAACGTCGAATGCTGGTGGTGGGAATAGGGCGAATACCGCTCGAATGGAGACCCTGGAAAGGACTGTGAATGAGTTGAAAGCGGTGGGTAGCAACCGGAGTACCTCTGCGGCTGGAATTTGACCCCTCTTAACAGGAGAATCGGAAAAAGGACAAGATCATTAAAAAGGTTATCCACAATTCATACCTCAAAACTGCCATTAACAACGAATTCGATTTGCTCAGATGAAGGATAAGGAGATCAAAGAGGAAGCACGGGATCTGCTGGACACGGAACCGGACGCCATGACTGGAGAAGACCCTGTTCATAGGATGAGAAAGGTATGCTCGTCGAGCGCTGTATTGAGGACATATTTTTCAAAAGGTCGCACTGCAGCTGTTGCGTCGGTTCAATGATCTGATGCTTGTTACGACACTTGGTGACGGAGACGAGTGTCCAATATGTATGGAGAGGATGGTACCAAAAGAAACATCAGCGTAAGTCCGAAACCACTTCTCGCTGTCCTGAACTCACCACCGTCCTCAATAGTTTTGATTGCCAACACCTGGTGTGCAACGAATGCTTCAAAGGAATTCTGCCAGATGCGAGTGAGAATTATCCATGTCCAGTTTGCCGCAAGAAGACAGCGAGGGAAGAAATGGAGTTGGTGACCATGACGGAACAAGAGCGATGGGACGCACTATTGCTCGTAGCTGAGGCATGGGCTGCAGCGGACCATAGACCAGAAATGGATACAAGTGAGGAGGAGGAAGAGAACGATATGTTTGTTCCTGACGGTGCTACGTGAGTGTACTGGGATCAGGTACGGTTATGAGCCCATCTGAACTCGAAATAGGACATCCGAACCAGACATCGCAGAAGAGGAAGAAGAGGAAGAAGGCCCAGAACAAGACGGTTACACTGAGGGAGAAGTTGTGAAGGAAGAAGAAGAAGAAGACGATTCAGAAGGGCCATCTTCGCCTCAGGCAGGACCCAGCAATCATCGTTCGTATGCGGAATCACCCGTCAAAGAGAAACGAAAACGTCTCGCCGAATTAGCAGAAGAGAGAGCGTCACGAAAGCAACGACGATGCTAGTCGAAAGGATTTCTCCTGTATTGATTGCCCCTTGAGTATCAATTTCTCTGATCTCATTGCGGAAACAAATAGGTTAGCCCCTAACTGAGAGCCAGAAAAGGAAGTTGTGCCGATTTGACCGCGTTTGAATCACGTGACCGCGCGGCTTTGGTTGAAGCAAGGGCGCCAAGCTGGTTGGCTGTAAGAGTCTGTTCCTGTCCTCGTCGTTCTCCCCCCTGTGTACGAATCCCTCCGTCCCGGACCTTTTCTCGCTGGAAATATTGATACCTTTGCATCGACAACTCTGACTTCGACCGACCACCACCTCAATGGCGTTGAGCACGTCGCCTCGCAAGACTGTTCCTCTGGCGACGGGAGATGGGCCTCGGAGGGATGTCACACAGCAACAACAGAATGCCACCCGACGAGTCTTCTACTGCGGGGTAGTTGTTGAAGGATCAGAAAACGGTCGCCAATTACCAGATGGTGCGCGCAAACCTACTGGAATGATGCAGGTTGTTGACCCGCAACTTTAAAATCACAGAAATCCAGGAACTCGTCGTTTCGTTAGGAAACACACTAGAATCGGAGGAGGACCGTCTCATGCGCACATCACATTCAGCGCCAGTGAGTTCTCTCATATAATACGAATGCATTCAAGAGTGGCTATGCAACCTCTGAGAGGATGTGCTAGTTACTCATAGCCAACCATGGCATGCATGCCCGCACATTGGAACTGATTCTTGACTTGACAGGATCCATTACCGCCAAGAAAACGCGCATTGACTGACGCCTCCAAGCTATCATCTACCATCGATGAATTTGTATCAACAGAGCGTTCATATGTGCAGCGCATGCGAATACTCAAGGACGACTATGCCGATCCGCTGCGAACGTTCGCCAAAAGTAAAGACACAGCCATTATACCGTTATACGAGGCAAAGACAATATTTGGCAACATCGATAGCATAATACCGGTTCACGAAGCCTTCTTACTCGACTTAGAGAAGATGGTCTCCCCCAGTGGCCCCGCTACGGTTGGAGGTATCGGCGACGTCTCGCTACGACATTTTAAAGATCTTGGAGGCTTTGAACACTACAAACAATTCTATGCGAAGAGGGAAGACGCACAGAAGATATTCGAACGCGAGATGAACAGGCGAGGCTCGGGCTTTGCGGGCTTCATCGATGTTCGTGCTGTTGTTTCCTTTGGTTTTTGTTTTTGGGTCTGACATCATTACCCCAAAGCGAATCAAGTATTCATCAACGGAATCCAAGAACCGGATTGGCCTGCGCGAGCTTCTCATGGAGCCAGTCCAACGAATACCCCGATATACCATGATGTTCCGCAATATGTTAAAGATTATGGCTCCTGATGATCCACAGCGCGCGAAACTCACCGAGGCAGACGAGATTGCTAGCAAAATTGCTCAAGCCGAGATTGACGACGAAACAAAGCGCGCCTCAATACACTTCTGCCTTAGTACAAGCATCGACGGATTTCCCCCGGGCTTGTTCTCCAATAACCGCAAATTTATCGATTCCATCGACGTCGAAGACATTATCGGCGATACACCAATATCATCAGCATCATCGACCATTAGCGGGGCTGCGACAACGTTGCACGCGACACTCTTCTTGTTCGACGACAAACTGTTGATTGCCAAGCGGCCAAACGGAGACAAGGGTGGCCAGGCGCTGTCAGGTCTCGATAACCTTGATAAGATTACCAAAGCTGGCACGATGCCGGTTGGAAAGAAGAGGCCACCCATGACCTGCAAAGGGGTAATCGACATTGTCGATGTGGTGGTATCTGATCCTGGAGGTCCAGGTGAGTGAGACTCCAGAAATATCTGAAATCACGCGTTAACTGGCTGCGAAGACATCCACCTTTTCCTGGAGAATCCCCCTTTGGACCAGAGCGACCGCTGGGTCGGTCGACCTTTCCGTTCTTTAGCAGTCGTTCACCCTCCCTCCCATATCAACATGGATCCAACCAACACCGAGTTGTCAAAACACCGATTTCTTGAGAACCTGTGGAAAGTGCAGGCAAACTACCGAGCGCGACAGGGCCAATCCGTTATTCTGTGCTCTGAAGAGCAGGAAGTGGAAACCCGATCCACTCGCGTGACATTCGCGAGGACGTATTTTAATGTGTACACACGGACGGCTTTCCTCCAAGAACCAAAGAAAGTACGAGTGCAACTTTCTTACAATCCGACATCTCGTGCTGACTGAAAATTGTCAGACCAAAGTTGTCGTTCACATCGACCCATTAGGTTCTGCAGATCCTATCCCCTTCGGAATGGGTGCACCCCCATTCGCACGAATACGAATTCAACCTATCCCTGGTGGACTCTGTCGTTTCACGGTGAACTCAAGCGACCCTTCGGATGAAGGCGAAGAGGATATCGTCCAATCCGAACGTGTCCCTTCACGTATTGTTCAAACAAGTAAGTTTGTTTGTTGCTTTGCGAGTTGTCCAGCTCGTATTTACGGTTTGCAGTCCATCAGTTTGGCCTTTTCACGTTCAGGACTGGCAAGAATTCTGTGCCTGGTACTCCAACCGCTCGGTCCAAGGCCGCTATATTTTCACTAGATACCATTTCACGCAACATATTCAACGGTCGGCCTGCTTCGGCCATGGGCGATTTCTTTGGTGGGTCCATCAACGGACACCGACGCACCAAATCATCGACAACCAGTCGCTCTTCGATGTACACAAGCACCACTGGAACTATGGATAGTCTACTCAGGTCGCACAGGTCCAACTCTACGGTTGGTACAAGTGTGGAGGATGATGCTTCTTTCTTTTCTTCTCGTTCCTCGAAAGGAAAATTGAGGAAGGCACATGGAGGCTCTACCTCGGACTCTGACGGTGGATCTCTCGGAAAGAGCTTCCTGGGGAGGAGCTTGCAATCTCGATCCTCGAACAGGTCGAGGTCGCGGTCACGGGAAAGGAGCGAAGCTAGTGATGGCGATGATGACCAGAGCACGATAATGGCGCCTCCACCAAAGCCTGTTGACTCGTCGGATTACAATCTGGCGTTGCAATTGGAGCTTGCGCGACAGAATAGTTTGCAGCAACACGGAAAGCCCCTGCCAGCGATCGATTTGGATATGGCGATAGAAGAAACAATCTACGAAGGTAAAAAGATTTCTGGGATTCACGCGTGGGATGAGTACGCTGACAGAATTGCAGAGCAACCGCCTCAGTCCATAAGACCAGGATCACGCGCATCAGGGCGGTCGACAACACCTCGGCCAGTCTCGCCGACAAAGCGCCCAGAGTCTCCGGAACTGAGTCGGCACGGCTCCCGATCCCGATCTCAGCCTGCCGCTGATCGCAGGCCGGTTGGTCCCCGCTCTGTATCACCACTGCCTCCGACAAAGTTCACCTCTGCAAGCACTTCTGATTTATTTTCCATGGATGATGACCCAGTCTCTGAATCCGATCACGAACACAATACCGATGATTTCCAAACTCCATCTCGACAATCCTCAGCCATCCCACGAAGTCGCAGACAACCGTTCCCCGGAAATGCCACTCCTAAGCCGATGCAACAACCTTCAACAACTTCCGCTGTTCCATCTTCTGTAGAACCCCTATCAATAAAGAAAAAGATATCCGTTCGCTCAACAACTTCGGCCACCCATCCTCATTCGCCAACTCCAACCCGGAAATTGTATATGAAGGGTTCGCCTCTAAACAAACCTGTCCGCACTTCGCCCCGCAGGGTTTCTCCCCAACAAATGAAAAAGTTCAAGTCCTCCACCACCCCGATCCCGCCTATCAAGTCAGCTTTGGTCGATGACCTTGTTCGAGTGGCCGTCGCAACCAAAGATGACGTAGGTCTTTCAATGCCCTTCATACCATCAGCCCTTAATATCATCTTCGTTCCAGATCGAATCATCCCATCGCGCCGTCAAACGCATCAAGGTTGAACTCGACAAATTCAGCGTCGCCATCCAGAGCGTGAATGAAGAACCAGTCTCCCGACCCGCCTCTCCAGATAAATTGTTGAGGACCCTGCAACCTCAGCCCAGGTCACAGCATTTGGTATGTTCTCGTACTCTTACGGACCATGCGTTGTGGACCTGATCGTGTCGCGTCCAGACCAGGGAAGCTCAGCAGCGCATGGAAGAAATGCAAAAGTTGCTCAGTCACCGACAAATTGATGGCACTCCACGTGGGCGTCCGAGGGCAGGGACAGGGGGACCATTTGACCAACCGATGTCTGGTTCAACAGTTTCGAACACCCAGCCAGGCCATGTTACGCGCTCGATGCAAACGTTGGCCAATGAGGCGGACCGTAGCCTCACTCAGGCTCTGTCGCAACAGTCAGAATTGGAGAATACCCTTGGAGCTCTGGCTACCCAATTCAAAGAGGTCCGAAGCCTTGTTTACATTCAGAGTCGCATGTGTTGACATTATTTCCTTTTGCAGAAACTCGTTGAGCTAGAGAGAACGCGTTTGGAGCTTCAGAACGCCAGGCGCCAGACCGAGTTGGTGAAGAGCCTTCTTGCCGACGCGACAGCAGAAAAGGAGATCATGTATGAGGTACGTGACTCTTCACATACCATTTATTTACAGACGCTGATATATACACCACAGGCCTTTAACGAAGAGTTGGATGGCATGTACAATGACATAAACCTTCCGGATGATGATGCTTGGGTTGCTTTGACAGCAGACTTGCAACGGACGAAGGAATCGAAGAACGAGCTAGGCAAAGAGAATTCGTGAGTACATCCAATTCTACCTCCATTGAATCTCATGTAATCTCTCCAATATGAAGGTTATTGAAGCGTCAGCTGGCTGAAGCAGAACTACGACGCGACGAGTGAGTGCTTCGGCTTCGTCCGCATGTCCGAAACTGACCGTGACCTTTAGATGCGCCGACCTACTCCGTCACCATGGATTGATTCCATGAGTTGTATACAAGTAATCCCGTCTGTTTTTGGGTTCATGTTCCTCTGATTTCAGCAAGCTATCTAGTCACACTGCACGCATCACATTTACATCTTATAGAGCATTTATTTCATTGGGATTCTACTGTCTATGTAGCTACCGTAGCAATATTGCAGCTTCGCATACACGGCGTCATGTTTTATCATCGTATTCGAAATTCAAATAGGGCTAGCGATTCTAAATAATACTCGATCGTAAGCTCAAGGGCGTCATTACTCGTAAAAATATATATCGCAGTCGCGATATCGGTGGGTCGTCAATAACAATACTAGGTGCTGATCAATAGAATAAGAGAGGTGAATGAGATGCATCGATGCTAATGTTACAAATGTGTGGTGCTTGGGGGGGCAAGGGACTTGTGGTACATGATTTATAGAACGAGTGCCGATAAATTATAAGGAGTGTGGGTATTTTTGGTATTATCTTGAGTCGTACTGGCGTACTTTTGTGGGGGCGCATTATGTGGCAACAGTTGGTCGGTTAACAAGGTTCGATATGGAGCTAGAAGCAGGATGATTATGTTCATCCCGATGTCGAGGTCGTCTCCGAATGGAATCCATCGTCCATCGATGAAGTGCGTTGGTTCCGTGATGTTCATGGGGCTTGGTATAGTTGGGAAACGCCGAGGTTGTTGGCGACAGGTTGTGTCGAATATGAAACAGATCCTTGACACCACGAACTAGTGATTTGGACGGTCGTAATGGCGACCCTTCGTTGGAGGATATCGTTGGAGTCAATAATCCGCTTGAAGCCGTTGAGGTCGTGTCGCTGTGAGCTAGTATGGGAGGGTTCCTAGCAGAAGACGGGGGAGAGTTTGTTTCCATGCTGGAGCTCGATGGAATCGAAGAAACATTCTTCTCATCTTCGTTTAGCAAAGGGGGGAAGGATGTGATGCTCAAATTCACTGCATTTCGGCGAGAAGCGATCGTCCCTTTCCGAGGGGATCTGTTCGTCACTAGGCCGTCCAGGCTATCCGCCGTTCTTGAGCGAGGAACGCGTATGCTCTCGTGCTTCGATAGGCGGCTCTTCGTCTTCGTCCTCCCAAGGCCGGAGCCCGACCGGAAAAGTTCTTCGTCATGACTAAACGCATACATCCTGGCGTTCAAGCATGCAGCGGAAGTTACATCCTGCAGAGCTTGGTCAACGTGAAGACGTGCAACAGGAGAGGACCGACGGATGACGATTGTCTCTGCGTCAGATCCTGTAGGGGTAAAGATGCTCTTTACCGATGTGGAGGAGGATCGTCGGCTTGTCGATGGGGAGAGTTCGGGCCTAGGAGGAACGTCATACCTTCGAAGTCGCATCTTGCTCTTCGAAGGACCTCGAAGAGAGGCAAAGAATGGTTCGGATAGCTCTGCATCTGAGAGGTTGTTGGATAGTTCGGGGATAGATTGGATGGTGGGAAGTGCGCTGGAAATCTCGGATTCCGAGCCCAGCGAAGAGATGAAAACACCCTTTTCATCAAACTTGAAGCTAGGTGTTGGCTCGTTAACCCAGTTTGGTCTTTCTTTGGCAGACTCGCGGATAGCAGAAAGCCAAACATCCTTCTCCTTCTGACATGATGCCGCCAATTCAAAGTGCTGTTCGCCACACGAGATTCGGATGGAGTGGGGGAGCATGGCTGAGGGGAGGTACCATATCAGTACATTGGAAAGACTTAGGAACAGCCAATGGACGAACCTTCTACTTCTTCTACGTCTGAAGCCCTGAAATCTGAGAGCGAGAACCAGTGCTTCGGCTCGTACTTTCGTCCCTTGAAGACCTTCGCGAGAATAAAGTATCCTCCAGGATATAGGAAGGCCCCGTAGTACTTGGCTTTGAAGTTGGATTTGCTCTCAAGTGGCCGCAGTGGGTGATGGTGCATTACATCAAGGGAACCGGCAAGCAAGCAGGTCCCGAGGGATGTCAAAAACTCTGCCGTCAGGGTCTGTATGGATGTGTCTGCGGCGCCCAAAAGTGCTTGGCCCCCAAGGAAAATTCGTGAACTGATCAGGGAGGACTGAAGAGCGACGTCTTGTCGGTGCCGAGCTTCGTCGACAGAAGATGCGACGTGTCGCATGGCCTGGGTCGCACTCTTCACCACTACGTCGACATCGGAAGGTGTGTTAAGTGCGGTCGAAAACCCGCTTTGAGAGGATGACGCGGTAAGGAGTTGTTTCAACAGCAGGGGGTACTTGCAAATTCGTTGGACAGGCTTGATCATGTAGTCGGTGAAGGCGATCATTCGGGTTGGTCCTTCCTTCCTGGCATCGGCTGGCGCAACAGAGCCCTCTTTGGTCGGACAAAGCATGCGCAGGGACCGTACAGCCCCATCCAAAGACGTCAGAGACAGAGCACGAGTCCTATCCTCGGCCAACTGAGCCGTCATTGGCGTCGAGCCCGGCTTGGGTTCCGATTCCGCCACCTTTCCTGCTTCCAAATCCGAGACTATGACCGAACAGCGCTGCTCAAATGCCTCCCACTCCGAAGCGTGTTGCTGAGAAACTCTCCTGACCAGATCGAGGACCTCCAGATGCCCAGCACAAAATGATTGATACGCGTTGAAACGCGAGGCCTAAACAGCAAGTTAATCGGCTGGATAAATATCACGTCGAGAACACGCACCTCAGTGGCAAATTGCGCCGAGACCATTCGGACAGCGGTATCAACATTTTTCAGCACGGTTGGGCTAGGATTTTGATCAGAATGCTCCATGGTGATCCCCAGTGGTTCAACAATCGCAGACAACTGCTTGAGAAAATGCTCGTGAAGCAGTAACAGATCTTCGGCGTTGCGAGTAATAAGCTCCAGTTCGCTATCAGTGAATAGGTAGCGGGTATTTGTAGGTTTGGGCACGTCCTTGATGGAGGATATCGAGGGCGGAATCGAATGTTGTTCTGGTTGAACTTGATACGAGTGCGAATTGACCCATGGCCCTGATGCAAATGAGGCTGACGCACGACCAAAGGTGGAATTGAAGACTGGTGCAGTACGTTGCGCAAGGGTAGGTAAATTGCGAAGGTAAACCTATGGGAAGATCAATAATGGCGCATGAATATATCGAATAAGAAACGAACCGTGACGAAAGTCTTCAGATCTGCCACATAACCAAGCTCTGTTGACAGCAGCTCTTTCAATGCGTGAAACCTCCGGGAGTCGTCTTTGTACTTTTGCTCCTCCCAAACGTCTTCAGGGCTACAATCGCTCCAACTCCCATCCGGGCTAAAATCGTCGTTCAAGCTCCTTGGAGCTGATTCAGGAGAATCGGCGCCTTCGTCTTCAATGTCGGTATTCGGGTTCGGTAGATGGAATATTGGTTTCGAGTGAGTGAGCCCTGGTTTCTGACGAGCCTCAACTTCTGGCAGCATACTGTTGGAGAAGGAGCGCAGTCGAAACGAGAGAGATGGGGCAACTTGACCGAGCCCCAGTTCAGTGGGTGAGGTAGCCTCTCCATGACGCATGTCAGGCACTGAAGTACATTTCAGAAGTCTCGGTCCCTGACCCCCATGCCGGTACGTTGAGGCAGGGCATGAGGCAGAGGGTACAAAACCAGTGGTTGGCGCCCGTTCGTTCGGCAAGATAGCGCCAGTGGACTTGATGGGCGGCGTTGGGGGTGTGGATATCCATGTAGGTGGAGTAGTCGAAACCAGCACACGCACCGAAACGCGTTTGGCGGACCCAGGACTAGCACATTCGTCCTTGCCGCCGTCATGCGATGCGATACTAGACGTTGGGGTGCAGATGGGAGATGCTTGAATTGACGGAAGCGGGAGGAATCCTAAATTGGGCCGCCTTGGCGAGCACCTCATATCTGTGGGCACTTTAATAAAAATCGTGTCGACTGATCCGGAATGGTCGTCCCGAGAATCTGCGAATGCAGGGTAACAAATTCTGCTATCATTCTGAGCCATCCTCCCTGCTAATCTGCGAGACAGAGCTGCCTCTGCCGACCGCTGGGATACGATGAAATGGTCGTTTGGGGCGAGAACGTCCATCTGTGTGACCGATGAAGCCTTTGGCCAAGAGTGCAATCCAGGGCCAAAATGACACAAGGAATGGACTATTATACACGAGGAGATGGCAACTTGGGTGAATACCGAAAGCAATTGATAGGAGAAATGAACACTTACAGGGTTATATTCGAAAGGCGACTGCCTGTGCCAGCCTCAAACTCCGGCCTTGTATGCCTCCGAAAACCAGTTCTGGCGTGGTGAAAGAACTCCGCAAAGGAGTGTAGTCAGGTGAGGCTCCCCGTTGCCCACTCTGCTTTTGTCGTCGAGGTCGATAACGAGCACGAGGTAGACAGCCGGTGGTTACAGAGGGCCGTCGTAACCCAAGCAGGGGGTCCGACAAGTACGAGGGCAAGGACCACTGATTCAGTCAGCTGCTTTAATTATGGTAGCAGAAATAATGAATTAAAAAGTCTCAGAAAATAATATCAGTCTCTCCCGCTGGAAACAAGCTCGCGCTACCGAGTCTCAATATTCAATCGCTCTTAGCTAAATTACTTCAGATTGACTTCTCTCTCGATTCCTCATTACAAGTCGTTTTATAAATTTGATATTATGCCAATTTGTCCATACTTCCGCCATTACCGGAGACCTTGAGACCAGATGCTCCGATTACCATGTGCAGCCACTCCAGGCCTACGGTTGCCGGCGCGATGGCCTCAGTAGGTTCTTAACATCGCGTCTTGTCTTAGACTCAGAAAAGCTCTGTTGTTCCCTTTTTTGGCTACTTCTCATTCTTCGCGCACGCGATCACATGTCCACCAGCGCTTACCACGGAGAAACAATGCCCCCCAGTGCCAAGTCCATGATATCGTTTTGCGAGCAGATGCATTTATCCAGTCGATATCAAAAGGGTCATGCAAGGGTCATCAGCAGCATCAGCCTAGTTGCTTCAAGACTTCAACTTCCCCACAGTATCAATCCCATCTCCATTCGCCTTGGAGAGGTTGACTCGGGCGCACAGCCGAGGTCTGATATCCGAATGTTCTTTTGACAGCTTGAGACAGGACAGAATGAATACCAGCTAAAACCGACAGAAAACGCACAACACAACAACAGGAACGAGAAAGACATATGTGTCTGAGTCGTTCTTGACATGACATACTATGAAAGCCCTATTAAGTTAACACAACATACCCCTAATAGTTCTAATACTTTAAAGCTGTACATCCCAAAGCAAGAGTGTTGGTGTGGGAAGTCCTACGAGAACGTATACAATTATGATCGGCCCGCCGGAAAGTGAAATGGAGACCAAGGAGAGCCAAGGAGGCCGCCCAGTGTGCCGACAGGAGAAATTCCCGTTCAGGAGGCATCACATATACACCTAATAGAGGTCGAGCTTATCGTCTTCACGCGCCACAAAGGGAATATTCTTTGCTTCTGCTTCCCGGCGCCGTGTGTCTTCCTTATCCAAGAATTGGCGTAAGGCAGCCACTTTATCGCCTGTGAATACGCAAAACGCTGATTTTTGGTCTGGATCGCTATCCTGAGTTAATCAATATCCATTAGCGGTTCTGGGGGAAATATAGTTCAAGTGAGCGTACCTGATGAGGAGGGTCAGAAAATCGTTGGATACCCTCTCTCCGGATGGAGGGAATTCCTGTTGCCGTGAGGTGTTGAAGATGGTCGAGCTTTCGAAGGAGTAGGTGTATGGCGTCGAGGGATAGGCTATCACAATAAGATATATGAAGTCGCTCAAGCTGCGTCGCATGCTCGGCGAGAGTAAAAAGGGCGATGTCCGTAAGCTTGTGCACCCGCACCAAACTCAATCGCCGAAGACTAGCCAGTCCTGCTAGCTCGAAGACGGACATGTCCGTGAGATTGCGACAAACTTTTGAATTCGTTGCGGATATCGGCCGGGCGAAAATGGAGATAGAGATGAGGGCAAGAATCAGCGAATTGGAACGTCGCGGAGATTAAGGGCCGCAGTGAGGAAGGGAATCGACACATGGACAGGCACTCACAAGCTACGTCGATACATCTGAGGTTGGGACAGGAGCGGGCAAGCTGCACAACCGCTCGGTCCGTTATATTGGCGACATGGGCCAGCATGAGAACATCCAGATGATCTCGGAGTTTACATACACTCTCGAGCGCTGCATCTGTGAGGGAGGAACATCCTGATAAAACGAGCGTCTGGATTCTCGGCGCGTGGGTGACGACGCCTTCGACTGCGTCGTCAGTGATCTTTACGCATGAGGATAGGTCCAGAACGCGCAAGTGGTCAGCAGTATGCCGTAGGATCAATGGGGGAAGTCCTTCAATCCAAGTGGTGGGTCTGTGGGGAAGGGGCTTTTCGCGTGAGTCTCCGTCAGCAGGATCCAGCGCCTGGGCCAATGAGGCAGGCGCAGGAAATGCTTGGTCAGTGAGTAGAGGGCAGTGCGCAAATCGCAACGTCCTCAATTTCCTGTTACACAGAATGGCATTCAAGCAAATCAGTGACTGATGCTGCAGTTGCTTCCAAGGAAACACTGTTTATGAGCAACTCACCTGGAGAACGACCAGATATCTCGTACAGAGAAGGGGGTAAGAAGTGGAAGGCCGCACAGTTCAAGCTCCACAAGCCGTGAACATGATTTAGCGATTACGGATATCGATGGGTCGGTGAGTCCGGTGAGTCCGTTTAGGATGAGCCACTGCAACGGCAGGGATTTGGTGGCAAGTTCGAGGATACCAACGTCAGTAACTTGCGTACAGTTCGAGAGGTTTAGCCCATGGAGATTTATGGCGGTTTCTGCAAGAACGATGACCGTCCTATCAGTTGTGTCCGGGACGCCAGAGAGAACCACAGTTTCGAGATGAGGAGACCTCTGTAGTGCCTGTGCTAGCTGGTCGTCGGTGATGGCAACAGAGCCAAGAGGGCGATGAATGACGAGATCGCGGACACGACGATACTCACCCTCAGAGGGTAACCTGTTGGTGACTCTGATCATATCCTCATGAAAGGACAATGCAGACTCGGAATTAAGGTCTATCCACATTGGACGGTCAAAAATATAAAGCCAGGTGATGCTATTGTATACTTGATGGTTAAGCAAACTTCTAGGTGAGCCTGGATTCCTGATATCCTCGATAACGGTAACAGCACTTACATGTCAGAAACCTCGGCCCAATGAGAAGGCGAGTAAACAGCAAGCGAATCAGCGAATCACATTTGAGGCCTGGGCCGGAGTTGCCAACCCTGGGAACGACGCAAGAAACGACGTCACCTGAACGAGCGCTTCTTAGTCAGCTCCAACAAATGTCTTCAACCGCGTCCACGACGTCCACCGCCCGTCCCTCTCACAGATCTGCTATACCTCATCACCCAGTGCAGCTGGAGGACACCTCGAGGCGCATACCCGTTACTCCAGCAGTTCTGCGCTCCATATTTGCCTCATCGAGGTCGCCGCATGAGGAACGATCGATCTCACGCGTTGCCTTCTTTCGGTGATTATTGTCTCTGAATCGAATAATTCATGATTTGGGCTCATTCATTTAGATTCGCGGGTTTCTTGTTGAGCGTTATAGGAATAAGTCTCGCCGCAGCGCGAAATCGCGGTCTCAGGGGCAGTGCTGCTCTTCTAGGAGTTGTTTAAAGAGTAACCCGGGCAACCAACCGGGGCAAAACCAGGCAAATAGATAAATACAAGTTTAGAAATAGTCTACGACCCCTCTCTGTGCAGATATGACACCAACGATCTTGCTTGACATGTTGAAAATGGTACCAGCTTCAACTGCAACTAGATCTGCCGACTCTCCGTCGATCTCGCGAACTCCAAGGAGCTTTTCTAGTTCAGTTGTCACAAGAGCATATGCCTGGCGTTCTTGGATGCGTCCGTTGGATTCGAGAGCAGCCTAAATCACTTATCAGCTCGGAACAAGGAAAGATCGTCCAGATTCAGTCACCCATTGAATGTCAAACCGCGCATGGCGTGCCTCCCAAGCACCTCTCACACCAAGTCCAACCACGACCTGCTCTTCTAATAACTTGACCAGAGCTGTATCATTGGTAATTGGTGGACCAGGGAGTCTAGCCAATGGAATTTGAGCTTTATGTTCTAAAACGGAACAAAACGTGCTTACATTCTTCTCTGGTCCCAAACCATTGGGTACTGTCTTGCTGGGCATAAAATCACACCCACACCTGCAACACCTGATACCCCCAATCAGTACCTCCTGTGAGTCCAGTTAGTAGAACCCGGCGCTCACTCAATTGTCGAGCAAGAAGATGTGCTTCTGCCGCGCCACTGAACACCATTCTCATGCGGGAACCAATCCTATCTTCCACATCAGTCTTCAGGATCAGCAAAGACGCCATGATGTCTGCGCTGTCAACTTCGACGACCAATGGCACAACGCCCTGTTTGGTGTTAGAACTAGGTTGGGTGGGTCTAGAAACACAGTACCTCGGCAGCTTTTCTGAACCAGTACCCCGTTTCCTTGTCCCTGGATTCCCATCCATGTAGCAATCTCCGCAAACCAGCAATCTGGGTGCTCACGCTGACAGTGGTCTGCATCATCGGGTGAGTTCTGCCAAGTACGACGTGAAGAGCAACAACCTCTTGAACGATGGCCCCCGGTTCCATTGCATGAGCGGCACCAGTTCTAAATGCCGTTGACAGGCCTGATAAGAAGTGTGACGAGGCTCCTGCGATGTAATTAGGAGGACCGAGTGAGGATGTTGCGAGTGTGACCCCAGAACGGTAAGCAGTTCTGACCAGAATGTTAACTTCCATTCAGGTCAATGATCAGGAGACACTCACAGCGCATCTCGTGTCTCGAACATTAAAGCGTCCACGGCCCTGACAAGCCCCCCAGAATCGTCCATTATTTTTGGAATGTTGCCCTTCAAAGCGTCGAACAAGGCGCCGTCTGCCGTCGACGGTTCGCCCGCGATTTCCTGCAGCCCTAAAGGAGAACCATAGGACATGAGTCCTGGAGAAATAGTTCCTCCTTTGAGGTCCACCACCGTTGCTTCCTCGGATGTTGTTGCACAGGTTTGACCAATGCAAGTAATCTTGCCGTTCTCGACGACTACACTTTCTCCCAAAGTCCCATTTACTGTCGTGGCGTCTTTGCTGATCGATAAATGTTCTTCTATTGGTCCACCGAGGGTCCTGGTCCAGACCCTTGTCACATTCGTGAACATGACAGATCCACCCGATGAGCGACCTTTGAGAGGAGGCAATCCTTCCCATTGCAGAGCTTCTTCACGCTCTTTATCCCAGTTAGGTACGGGAGGCGCTCGCCTCCAGTGCTCTGCATCCTTACCCTTGCCAATCTCGATGGGCTTTGCCTTCCCGCTTTTGGGGGGAATTGGAACCTGTGGAATTCCATCGATCCAGACCTTCACAGGAGTAGCGCCCAACTGAAGTGGGTGAGAATCCCACAGCACGACATCTGCATCTGCTCCCTTTTGGAGAATTCCAATACGGTGAGATAATCCAGCCGCTATAGCCGGTGTCGAAGTAATGGAAGCAAGGGCTAGGTGGGGCTGCAAACCAAAGTAATGCGCTTGCTGCGCTTCATATGCCAAATATCGTGAATTAAGAACGGGGTGGTCGGACTGACAAGCAGAACTTTAGCTCAAAAAAGACAGGCGCGAACGTTCATTGACCAATCACCTTCATTGCGACATGTATTCCTGCGTCAGCTAAGACACGAGGCGCATATTCAGATCCTCGATATGCTTCTCGCTTGAACCTATCACCTTGACGCATCAACAGGGTCACGAGTGCCCAATAAAATTGCCACATACCGATAGGTGGTAGCGAATAACGCAACAGTCGGAATGCTTCCCCACCTGTTATTGAAACGATAAATCAGCTCTATAAAGGCCCAGACCACACAATGTCATTTCCGTACGCTCGTTTCAAAACATCCGGTACAAGCCATGCTTCCGCAGCATGGTGAATCGATGCGATCGGAAATTTGAATTCGTTCGTGAGCTACATTTTTCCTTTAGTCAACCTCGCCGTAAGTTGACAAACCACCAACTCACCCGAATCAATGCGTCGAGGTCGACCGCTTCGTAGCAATGATTGGATATCTAAATTTAGTAGTCAGCCTGGAAGTGCTCTGATTGGCTGAATTCAACCCCGCGAACCTTGACTTTGCCTCGGAGGACATCTACGAGAATTTCCCATTGCAAATCGTCAGGGAACGGGCCAGTAATCGAGTCCCATAGACCTGCATCGGCCAGTTGGCAGTAGTCATCCTGAGCGTGCATAACCTTCCTAGCCTGGTTGTAGGCAGACCGAAGGGCCCACATGGTATCCATTCGAGTGCCTGCTCGACCTTTCAAATTCTCTCCACATGCCTGTCTAAGAAGTCCGACAGAGTGAGCAACGACAAGCGGCGACGACAGCTAACTTGACCAACTTCATGTGTCTCCAGCGAGGTGGACCGGTGAAATCGTCCTCTCCTGTCAAACTACTTGGAGGTTCTACAATCATAGATGATGCGGAACGGTCTGAAGTCTTGCGTAGCTTCGCAAAGAAAGATTGACCGCCTATTCAAGGGTCAGCGATTGACTTCGGTAGGAGAAACTCTTTAAAAAATTAACCAATCGCGTTATTGCTGCCGGGGAGCACTTGAACGGTAGTCACCCCTCCAGCCATGGCCAGCTGGAATGCATCGTCGTGGGTGTTCAAAGCATCGATACTCCTCAGCCAAGGAACGATCGGGCCATGAGGAGAATCGACATCAATCGCGCCTGTTGAAATGAAGTCAGCAAAGAAAACATACGACTGCAAACACACCCACCCGACAAGACTGGAGAGCTCACTAGTCCAATATGCGAATGCAGGTCGACTAACACGGAGGAAACGGGTAAGCATGCAACTATATAATTCAACACAGGGTACCTTACCAAGGCCAGGGGTAACCCACGCGCCATGAGCTTGAATGACGGTCAAATTCTCCACGCTATCAATCACTCGACCAGGGATGTCGCCAATTCCCCTGATAATACCCTTGTCTAGAAGCAGGTCCCCGTATATGACCACGGTCCCGTTATTCTCCCCAGTGAAGATTTTGGCATTGCGAATAAGGGTGCCATTCGTTCCGCGTTCGAAACGATCAGACTTGTCCCTGCCCCAGAAGTCTGGAGGAGGTCCAGCGCTCTGTCGTATAGCAGCACAGCGGGCCAGGATTTCTGCTCTTTGAACTCGGTATGCCGGTTTGGTGGAAGTGGCAAAAAATGGCGTGTAGGCATCGAGGTCTAAGCCAGTCCAAGCAACAAAGCCAGCAAGGAGGATAGCTAGAGCAGCAAGTTGAAGAAATGAGACACTGAAAGCAAGGTTCCTTCGATAGAATGGACGAGATACAGCAAAAGGATGTGGACTGGAGACCAGTACCCCAGGTTTGGAGGACATGGTAGTTGGAGAGGGAGATGTCCGACCTTCCACATGCTGCGGCTCCTCATTTTGTATCCCACAACGCCCACCGTCACGCCACACATGCTACAAAGCCTAGTGCCCAACGCGTGTATTTAATGAAGCTGAAGTCTTGAAACCTTTGTGTGCATGATGGTTAAGAACAATTAATACGCGCTGTGCCGCAACGCGCCTTCCGTCAACCGCACATGCCTAATCTAATCAGATTGTACTACTTTGATTTTTTAACAACAAAACGTTTCATTGTTTTACTCTTCCGAATCTCTGGCATTGCTCATAATGGCGATTCTGAGAGCGTGCGCAAGCGTTCCTGGACCTGTGCTGCTGCCCGATGCTACCACCGGCACTTGTGGTTGTGGTTGTGGTTGAGGCTGGCTACTAGTCGCAGCCTCGTCGTTGACCGTGGTCGCACTAACTATCTTGCGACTCTTGCGTTTTCGTGCATTTTGAGCGGAGACGTCCGGTGTATGCGCCTTTTTGACTCGTAGAATATCCATAATGTCTGGAGCAAGTGTAAAGATGGTGTGTATGAAAGATTCGGTCAATCACGAACCTGAATGGGACATTTCCTCGTAACCCTTTATTCCCTTCTTCATGGTAAGCCACCGCCTCTGCAAAGTATGCGCGCTCCACAAATTCCAATCAGGATCCGGAAGAGTCTTCCAGTCGATTTCGGTATCGTCACGGACGTTGAGTGAGTCCACTCTGTAAAGGAGCGTAAGGACTTGGATAACTATAACTATCGAACAAGTTCTTCTTACTTGTGAACGAGAACGTATGCGTCCTGCTGGCTCCATCGTGGTTTTTGCCCTTCGCTATTCTTCACGATTTTGCTCAAAGAATCAGTCCTACATGACTGTGAGCGTCTCAGGTCGTGCAACAAAGTTCAAGACACACCATTTTATCCGACATTGCTGCCTGCCTCGTCGGCCTCCCATCAATTCACTAACCCGCCCCCAGAAGACATCGTTGTCGATATCACGGCCCTGTTTAATTGTCATATCCGTCACAATCCGTATCAATTCCTCCTCTTCCTCTTTAGACCAGGCGCCTATGATGATGATCAGTACAATTACAACGCTTCGAGGACACGCGCCTACCTGAAACGCGTATTTCGCGGTTGAGAATGTGGTTACGGTATCTGTCTCGACAATCCGAAGACATTCTGCCGACCCGTGCACTGATCTTTTCCCATTGCTGACCAAGGTCCATTACAGCTCTTGGGAAATATCAGTCGCTGCTATTGAACACAGTGGCAGGAACTCACTGTTGCAGTCGGGCGTCTTCATCCGGCGACCACAAGCCTTGTCCTTTGAGGGGATGGTAGGCTCTCCGAACATGGTGGTATACCGCGATTATAGGACGCTGT
Organism: Coprinopsis marcescibilis; assembly: GCA_004369085.1. Taxonomy (NCBI): domain Eukaryota; kingdom Fungi; phylum Basidiomycota; class Agaricomycetes; order Agaricales; family Psathyrellaceae; genus Coprinopsis; species Coprinopsis marcescibilis. The sequence goes on from ML210243.1 coordinate 47,976, forward strand.
GGTACAGCTCTCGCTACGAAAGAGTAGTGAGAAAACATGCCACGATCAGTGAACGGGCTTCAAGCATACTCAGTTCCGTCCAAAAATGACTGTTTTTCTCCTTGACATTCTTCGGAAATATAATATCGTTCAGTTGGGCATCATCTAGCTTATTGGCCTATATGTCTTCGTTATAATAGTTGAAACATAGCAAAGTAGGCATGAACGCACAGTTCGATATAGTTCGATTGCGGATTTGAGTTGTTGCTCCTCAGTTGCGGAGAATTTGCCTTTCTTATATACCAGTCCTACAGGCCTTCAGTCAGGAAAGCAGACGCGGACAGTGGCATACGAATAAGACTTGCCTTCTGATTCTACAAGCTCTGCCAACTTGCTAGCACCCAGCCACTTTGTGCATAGTACTTCTGCGTGTTCTGCGTGGGTCTGGTGAGTAACGACAGGATCGCCAACGGCAGGCCGCACACGACGGTCTGCTGCATTGGCTACCTTTGAAGGCCGGCCTAGAATCGTTCCAGAGTCAACAGGAACTTGTCCAAGAGGCGTGGAAGAAGTATGATGAGGGACAAGTGGTTGGGGAACAAAACTTGGAGGAGGAGGAAACGTCGGTGTGTGAGGGACGGTAGGAGGCGCAGGTGGTGCTCCTCCTCCCAATGTACGCATTACTCCAGCAAATTTTGACATGTCCATGTCTTGCAGAACGCGAAGAACGTCTTCATTAGACCCATAGGATAGTTGACTGAAAACGCCTGGCGGAAGTCCAGCCATGAACGGTGGAGGTTGTCCGCCATTGGGAGCACCTGGATATGCAGGAAAAAAACCTGGCGGTGGTGGATGGAAAGGCAGGAAAGACGGCGGAGGTGGAACCATATGTTCAGAAGGGTGGTGCTGGAACTGAGGTGCTTGGGCTGGACGCTCGGACGCTTCGTCTGATTCTGGAGGTGTCGTCGTGGCCACAGCGGCGACAATGGCGTTGAGCAATGCAGCTGTCGAGTCCTGCGTAGTGTCATCGTCGACATCTGTGTCCGATTGGTGTGCCTGATCCCGTAGCTCTTCCTCCTCGACAACGGACTCTTTGTGCTTGTCTCTGTTCCTCTTTTCTTTCTTCTTCTTCTTCTTCTTTCTTCGCTCTTCGCTGAGATCTTCAGGAGCGTCTTCTGGCTGCACATCTAGCAGAGCGTCCGCAGCGTGTTGTGTTTCTACGGCATTTTCGACTTCAGCGTGATTTAGTTTCGCCTTCTTCTTCTTCTTCCTCTCACTACTGTCGCGTTCGGCAGGAATTTCTGAAGCCACAAGCTCATCATGGGAGCGTTTTTTCTTCTTTTTCTTCTTTGGTTCGCCGTTAACATAGAGGCGGTCGGTTTCGACATTTAACTCTGGCGCGTGTGCCATTGATGAGCTTGGTAGCATTAGGGTGGGCTTTGGAAGAATGTGTGAAACCCAGCAATTGGAATCGGCGTCCTGGCTTTTATGTAACACTCCATCACCACACCTCAAATTCTCCAAGTCAACTCAAATTCTTGTCTCTCAGAATAAACGGGGCCAACAGATATGGCTGGTCTACGCTATCAGGGAATAGCATCGAATACAAGTCTATACATCGTTGAAAATAATTACTCTTCGTCGTCCTCATCAAACCACCGCTCTTCCGCATCTCGGTCATTCACGTTTGTGTCCAAGGACTCATCCCAATCCACCCTGTCGTAATCTATTCCCTGGAATGCAATTTCAACGACAGCTGTTACCCGGTTTATTGGAAAACGAACCTCAAGCAAGCCGTAGATAAACCTCTCTCTAATGCGACGTTCAAATGACGCTTGGCGTTCTGAATCTGTCTCTGGCTGTAGGCTTCCGAGTAGGACATCTGAAACTTCCTCATCCCCGTCTTCCTCATCTGTGTCTTCATCTTCTTCCGGTACAAAGAGGTCGGCTTCTTGCAGTCTTCTTAGGGCACGAACCCGCTCGTTCTCTCGTTCCTCCTCGTATAGACTTAGCAAGCTTCCCAATTTGCCGACCTGCTTTTCAGACCCTTGCAAAAACTCTGTCTCTGCCCATGTCCGTTCTTCTTTCGCTTCTTCAACTCCTGGTCGAAGTACTCCTTCCCACAGACTTGGCCAGCTGCTTCGGGCATGGGTGAAAGTAAGCTCTGAAGGGTCGGTGTTGGTCCATGCCAGTCTTCGATTGCGAATTGCTGGGATTTGTGTTCTTTGTTTCGGCGTCGTACAAAGACTGTAGTGGGCAAGTATATGAGGTGGAAGGACCTGTATATGCTTTGACAGAAACCCTATCGGATCCTTCGCTGGAGAGGGAGCGTAATCTGGTTGGAGGCCGAGGTAGCGCAAAGAGGGTGTCTCGTCAAACTTCAAGGACTTTGACATTGTTCATGAAATCCTGGCAATGATAAATATGTATGTCGTTGCGAGACCTTTGGCTTGTTGTCGGGACATACTGTGACTGGAACAAACGACTGCAGGCAGGCGAAGGACACTCGGATTGAAATTGGCTTGGCGTGCCCCTGACTGTTCTTGCATTAAACAAAGACAAAGCCATCATCGCGCCTAAATAGACAGTGCACTGAGCTGTTTGAAGTTGCCGTTGTCCAACTGTCTCGATATCGTTATTCTCCATTCTACGCGATCCTGGCGTAGGGAACAGTTTTGCGACAACTTAGAGAGCTAGTAAAGCTCCTCGACGAGATGTTCTCAAACACAGAAGATCAGGAATCTCCTCAATTATTTTCGTGTCGATGGGGATGGTGTCCCCATTCCTTTGCCAATGACTCTGACCTCACGCACCACGTAATTGCTGAGCACGTCAGAAAGGCAAAGCCTGTTCGAAGGGGGGAATTACCACTTATCTTGCGAGCAGAGCAAGGGTTGGGAGAATCTCTCCCAAGCCTTGAACTGCTTGGTGGACATTCGCAGTGCAAAAATCACGAACCGGGTGCTCATGTGGTCTCAAACAAGCTAGGTACGTTGGTATTGACTTGTAAAAATGTTTTCCCACTTAATCTAGCTCAGATATAGCAGATTCTCAACCACTGATTGAGCCGAGCTCTTCGTTGCCTTCACCTCCCAGGTCCAACCACGCTTCGTCAGTGTCACCCCAGGTTCAGAGCACAAAAAGTCTACCAGAAGCGACTGCCATGGAGCTTACCCCGAGCGTGCAACTCTCCATCACACGCGATGTCAAAAACAATCAGGGAAGCGTATTCGCTACGCCGCTATCGGCAAGGTTTTACACGAGCGATCGTGCATTAACTCCAAGCTTCGCGTCATTGTCCTCGCCCAATAAACCATCAACGCTCTCTGTCAACCCTGTAATTCCCAATCTGGAAACAGTACTGGCGGCAGTGGGTCGCGGAAAGAAGAGAAAACAGCGGGATTCAGAGCCCAATACTCCTCACCGCCAACTACCATATTCAGCCTCCATCGATTCAAATTTTTCGACTGGGTCCTCAGGAATCGTTGCAAATCATTTGACTCAGTCAAGAGATATGGACGTCGACGAGGAAGATGACTTTGTTCGATATATCAACATCGATCAACTAGCGGATGGCTCAACCCAGCTGACGGAAAGTAATCCTTATGGAGGGGATACATTCCATATCAAGAAAACATTATCGCAAATTAAGGCTTCACAGCTTGCGGACGTGACCCTCAGCCGGTCGCAATCGTCGACCATTGGTTCGCAAGACCCATTCTCCTCCTCAAACCTGGAGCCACCACCCCCTGCTCAAAAACCACGTTCGTCGAGCCCGCCCTCTCTATCTCCAGAGGGACAGATGGAGCTTGATATCTCATCCCCAACGAAGGCTTCAAGGCCCCCCTCTCCTGTAGCGACGACGATGCCGCAGCAGGCTTGGTACGGTGTTCCCCACCGGTCCACGAAATTCAAATTTGCCGCCTCAGGTGGTGCCATAACGCCGGCTACTGAAGAACAAAAACCCCGCGTTTTCAAATTCCAGTCCGGGAGCGTGCCCTCCTTGAACCAACCCATTTTGCCCGCACCGAATGCAGGTGGCTCGCACACTAGGGTCGGGAAAGATGGGGGCCTTGGACACATCTCCGACTCACAATCTTGCTCCTCTCAGGAACAAAGCACGGGTCGGGAGGAAGATAGCTCACAAGAGTCTAACTCACAAAATTCTTCCCTGGAATCCCAAGAACCTTATTACCCTCCACTCCAAACACAGGCGCCGTACGACAGCCAGTCAATGGATTTTTAGGTTTGCATACTAATGTTCTCGAGTTCTCGAACATTGCATTCTTCTTGGACTTGTTATTTACATTTACATACATAATACCCTACGCATTCACAACGAGTTATATATATTGCAGTGTACATTTGAGCGTTTTGCATGCCTACAAATGTCAGTTTCAACCGCTGCTCTCTATTGAAGTTAGTAACACCTACAAACAGAGTGGTCGAGGCCAACTTTGATCTCTCCATTGCCCACCATGACCTCAATATGGATTTCAACTTTAACCCCTGGGCAGCCGACACCAGCCTCACGACAAGCGCGACCCATACTGTAACAGTACAAGGGGCCGACAATGCTGCCGCACCACCTCAACCAACCAACGCTCTGGTCAAAGCACCGTCTCCAACTGACTTTCTCCTCATAATCTTCATCCATGGATTCAAGGGCACAGACGAAACTTTCAACCAGTTTCCTGACCGGCTCCAGCATCTCTTGACGCAGTCTTTGCCTTCAGTCAAGGTTGAATGTGCCATTTTTCCAGCTTATGAAGTGAATCGTCAACTGCTTCAGCTAGCGATGTTTAGATCTAACGGCTTATTCCACAGACCAAGGGCGAATTAGTTGGTGCATCCTACATAATGTAAGGTACTCTAGTCCTGATGCAGTTTACCTCGTTAGGATAAAGCCATCATACGCTTTGCGGACTGGCTCACTACCATGGTGGTGGAGAAAGAGGTTGCATGCGGAGGTGGATCAGGCAAAGCAAAGGTTGTGCTCTGCGGACATAGGTGCATTTGTCTAGACTCAATCCGTCTGAAGTCATACTGAACACATCTACTCAGTATGGGCGGACTTCTTGCTGCTGACAGTCTCAGGGAATTCGTCAAATCTCGACCTGACAAGCAATGCCCTCTCTGGCCGAATATCATCGCATTGATCGCATTTGACACTCCGGTGTGCCCCTATAATCTACTCATTAATGACCACTTCTGATCAAGTCGTTGCAGTACCTCGGACTTCACCCGCACATAGTGAAGAACAGTGTAACGAAAGTCGCAGACCAGTTAAACACAGCCAAAGCTGTAGGCACAGCACTCTTCGGATCTTTTGCTGGGTTCACAGCAGCGAAAGCCGCCAGTGGTTCTTCCTCGCCAGCAGCACCAAATGCCGGAAATCAGGAGAAGTCTGCATGGTCAAAATGGGGTGGTCCTGCCGCGTACGCCATTGGAGGTGCTGTCCTTGCAGGAGCAGCCGCGGGGGGAGCGTTGTACGCCCGTGATCAACTTACCCAAGGATACACATGGGCAACCGATCATTTGAAATACGTCGGAACCCTGTGGGATGAGCCAAGTATGAAGGCTCGTGTCGAGTCCCTGGTTGATATTGAAGAGCAGGATGGGGTGGTGTTCCGCAAGTGGGTGTCTTCATAAACCGTGATTCATGCCGTGCATCTGACCCTTTTGCCCCGAGTCAGTTTCTACACATGCCTGCCGCCGAAGTTGCCCACATATTTAACATCAAGGAGCTTTGCTGTCCTCCCAGACTACGGTTCTCGAGCAGTGTCGAGATTCGAGGCGGCCAACAACGGGGTGGCAGAAGATGAGATTCAGGCTCACACAGGGATGTTCAGCCCTGGCACTAACGATGGATATTATGAGCTTGGCTTGAAAGCGGCCACGCTCATCCAGGAGGTTTTTCAAAGATCAATGGTTCCTCAGACTAGGACGACATCCTGGCCACGCCCTACATCACCCGCATGGTCTCAGATGCCAGAAACCAACTCGACACCTCCACCCTCTGGTAATAAAGTCGAAGGAGATTTGATTAGTTTTTGAGCGCGAACGTAGCGCTGGATATAAGGCAATAATCTGCTACACGGATCGCTTCAGCGATAGGTGCATCGATAGGGCGTCCTCTCCGTCAGCGTCTGGAGTATTTATTAACATGTATCGTGCAAATAGAGTTGAGTCGATTCAAACTCACAATACTTCTTCTCGACATCCTTTACTGTGAACCCAAGGGTATCTCGATATAAACCAATGGCCGCGCGATTGGATTGGCGAACGTGAAGTGAAACGTGGGATGCATTGTAAATTTCTGCCATGGATTCTTCTGCGTAACCCGTTCAGTGAATTTCCATAAAAAAGCTGAGATTGAACGCACGAGATTGAACCATGAGCTTTTTGGCAAGTCCAAGGCGACGATATGATCGCAGCACCGAGATCGAGGTTACATGTCCCCGAGGTTCTTCGTTTTCTGACGTTTCCTCGTCCCTGAATTCGAATTAACTTCTGAAAGACATCAGGTGTTCGTTCACTTGACCCAGACGCACATTTTGGCAAGGATGTATCCAACGATGCGTCCGCTAGCGTCTTCCGCGACGTAAGACAGGCCAGGCCAGGTCATTGCATGGTAGAGATCTGATCACGAATACGAGGTGTTCCTTTGCGTTCGTCATTTCAGTTGTTCGAAATAGTGTGGATGGTGGCGCACAGTATCTCATGGTATAGTTTTCGGGGAGGTTGTGCAGATTGCAGGACTGCATTCCCATCAAATCCTCTACCTGCAGATGTGGAGTTGCTGAATATTCTAGTTCTGGGGACTTGGATCGCGGGCACTTACTCTTACGGGTCTAATGTTCATAGTGTTACTTTTGTGTGGAGAAAGTGAGAGATGGAAGGTGAGTGATGTCAAGACCGTTCCCGGTTGATAGTGTTTGGCGACATTCCATTCACAGGCAAATGATCCCGAGGATAAACAGGGGCTATGAGGCGAACAATAACAGGCCGCAGGCGTCCTCTCGCAAAGAGACTTCCGAAGCAACATTTATTATATATATTAAATTATATACAGGAGATAGTCTAGCGGTGTCCGAATGCCATTCATTCCACGATAACATCCCCCGGTGCTCCAGCGAGTTTGCGCCTTGGTTTTCCATCCTTTTTGACGCCGATGATTTTGGGTTCCATCTTAACAATCTTGGCATCCTTCAGTTGCTCTTCAAACCGGTTATCCAAGAAAGCAACCGATACATCGGCAATTGTGTTGAATATATTTCTTGCGGTTTTGCCTGAGATTATTGGAAGAATGGGAAAATCTGAGAAGGACGTGTGCTTGGAGCCAACTAGGAACCAATGTCAGCAAAATACTTTTCAAGACGAGGAACTAAGGACCTAAAGTGACAATCCTTCGACCGTTGGGCTCCCATCCCTTCACTATCTCCTGTAACCTGGCGAAGTGGTCCTTCCATAGCGTGAACGTTTCGGAATTGATGACCAGCATACGTGGATGGGCTGGTGTCGCCGACGGGACGATGTCATTCTGCTCGAGCGCGGATGATACGAAGTCGGCGATGTTGTTCTCCTTGACATTATTACCGCCGGATTTCATGGGGAAAGGACCCGGTGCAGGTAAGGGCTCAAGCCATGGGTCCAGAATGATAGCCTTATCGACCGGGAGTCTGTCGTATTCGTCTGAAGGATTGGAAGATAGTATTGACAACTTGAACTGAGTTGAGAAAGGTTGTACAGGCTTCACACGGAATGGCACTTACAACCGTGCAACCACCAAATGAATGTCCAGCGAGCACTATATTTTCGTCACAATTGACAAACGGCTTCTCTGTAGCTTCATCTAAGCCCCAGCTCTTCCGATCAAAGTGTGTCCCGTCTATCGTCTCCAGGTGGGTTCCTGGGGTGTTGTGTATGAATTTGTGGAATGTGTTGTATGTGATGTAAACTTCGTGGTGCCTAAACGCAAGCTGCTCTACTCGAAGTGGGAATGGCGCCGTCTTGATTGAATCACTGTCGTCATCCCAGCTGAAGGCCATCAGCAACTGCTTCACAGACCGCGGGTTAACTCCCTCTTACTGAATATCACTTTCCCGCAGATACAACAGCGTGCGGGGCTTCGACTTCTCACCGTCGATGTTCCATGACCGGGGCATTGAAACGGTTCCGGTTCCATCCCGATGTTCGACTGCAAGGACTACACGTCCGGAAGCAGCTAAGCGAGAACAGAACTGACTGCAGATGTCGTTCAATTCACTGTCCCGGCGCGTGTAAGTTGTTTTTAACTCGCCTGTAAGCTGTCCTGGATCCTCCCAAACCATGCGAGAAGATAACAAGTGGCCATTGGTTTTCCGAGGCTACAGTTGCATTTTTTGGGTCCAGAAGAGGGGCGTTCGGATACGCAGGGATCTAACAGCGCATAGTTAGAAACCGGACGTCAGTTGATATTTTCTCTCACCTTGACCAGGGTCCCAAAGAAGTATACTATAGGCCATAAAAGCCAACTGGAAAAGCCTTTTTGCTGTTTAGTTCCTTCAATCTTCGTTTATATCTCCTTTATTTACCTAAAAACGTGCTGAACCCTTGGAGAGATTCCTTGACGGGTCTGAGCGGTCCTTCAATTAGAGCTGGACAACTTTTATAACATGTAGGCGCACCGAATAAACCAATCGACACCCTTGGTAATAGGCTTGCTGGTTGTATCAGCGGGATAATATGCGGTGAAGGCTACTTCTTCGAGGTATAAGGCATTGTTGGGTCGAGTAGAGCCAGTAGGTGGGCTTCGAAGCTTGACAGTGCCGATAGGACGTGGCCGCTGTACCGGGGAGACAAACGTTGTCACACCCACTGGGAATCGCCCTTGAATAGCTGGCAAGAAGAACATTACAGCTCCCCCACCTGTTCCTCTCCCCGGCTAAGTGTCACCGTGGTTATGTCCGACTTGCGTAAGGTTGGATTACTACGTTCTTTATTTGAAAGCCGGGCACCGCCAATGCCAACGCCACAGATGTTTGACGCGCAGAGGATGAGTCTTAGTGATGGCTGCGGCGTTGTTAATGGTGCCGCGACTCGAGTCCAGTCGGAGATTGCAGCTTCGACACTTGCTTCACAGTGTCCACGACAACTCCACGACGCCGACCAAGTACTAGAAGACACACTCAAGCCCGTCAGTCCACCTATTGGGATTCGCACCAATGGGCTCACATGTCCGTTTGCAACTCAAAACCGCTCCGCGACAAGCAGCAGACTCGGCGTTATGGAATTCGTAATTGGTTTCCAACACCGTGTAGATTTAGCATCGGGACTATAAACAGGTTTCGCCGATTAGCAGTGGGGCTTGTTTTGAAGACATCCATAACTCCCGAATGACGTCGGTGTTGGTCCACGAACAAATTCCTAGCATGAAGCTGGCTGTAATGTCTCTGTCAACTTAACCTTACCAACAGTGCAGTTTCAACGAGGCCCCGATTATAAAGTGACCGCAGGGGGCTCACTACCTGGGTGTTCGAAACCGAGCTCCCATCCCGCATATGCCTGTCTCTACCGCGTCAGCAGCCGTTCACATTACACCAGGTGGGTCTTGGGGACAATTTGGTACATGGACGTCTTAACCGATCTTTACAGTTGTTCTGAAGACATTCCTTCGCCATGGAAAACGTCGCAGACAGAGAGAAGCCGACAAGGTCGAAGCTCCTCAAGATGTCATTTTCTTCGACCAGTCAGTACATTGACTAGGTTCAATTGTCTGCAATGGTTCTAATAATTTCTCTGATTATTAGGGCATTTCACATTGTAAAAGGTATGTATGTTCGCTTGATCCATTGCAAGAGCAACCAATCACTCACATCAACTGAAGCATTCATTGAGCTCGGGACCAACAACACTGTGGAATCCCTCCAAGCCTTGTACGTGCATCTTCGTGCAGGTTTGTTCTTCAGAAAGCTTATCACCAGCATACCTGCGGCGTAGCACAAACACCCACATTCCATCTCCTTACTGGGCAGCTGTTAGCCCTGTGTGTATCCCTTTGACGACATGCAACGAATCCGCAGACGTGTTGATCAAATGGTTCGGACCCCAGGAACTGAAGTATGTTGTGGGTGGAGAAAGATGGTGGCAAGTGCGAGGCCTCAACGGTCTTGATGGTGAATGGATAGCAGAGCGAGAGCATTTGGACCAAACTGAGGATGTGGCGAAAGGCCGAAAACTTCGCAGTCAAGATGAAGACATCCTGAGGATGGAAAAGCTCGAATCTGTCATGGTAGGCATTATGTTGCAGCCCTAGTTTCTATGCCGATAGCTTTTGAAGCTCTACATTCACGGAGGTGGATATTTCTGGGGTAGCCTTAGTGGGTTGAAATTCATCTCGGCTTTTGAAAACTTGTTGACCAAATTACAATCATAGACACCCACCGATTTCAAATACTTCGTTATGCTCGAAAATTCAAGGGACGCGCCTTTGCAGTCAATTATCGGTGTGCACCAACCTGCTCCCTTGAGTTTACACGTATGAACTGTTCCGTTGCTTAGGAAAGCCCCGCAATACCCATGGCCTTGTCCATTGCAAGACGTTCTGGCTGCATGTAAGCCTCATTTCCAGTCTGTTCCGTGCCTTCAGCTAACGATGCGAAGACTTATATTTAATTCGGCCTCCACCGGGAGCATTACACGCACCAGCGCCCCCCAGTAAGATTGTTCTGGCGGGAGACTCGGCAGGAGGAGGCTTATGCGTGACTGTCATGACTGTCCTTCGTGACATCGGCCTGCCCATGCCTGCAGGAGCTGTGCTCATTAGTCCATGAGTTGACTTGACTCACAGTTTTCCAAGCGTGATGCAAAACAGCGATACAGTGAGTAACCTATGTTTTTTATTCTCTTGGCAGTTGATCAATGAAAAGCAGGATATCCTTCCTCTACACGGGTTCCTTGCGAAACCGTCGACTCTTTGGCCCCTTGAACCTATTCCCTTTGTTGGGCCGAGAGTCGCTCCATCGGAAACAAATCCTCCTCCCAAGCCAGGCCATACTGACACTTTGAAGCCCACTGAAGAAAGGTTACGCATAGCAAAAGAGGCTCTTGATGTTCCTAAAGGGGGTTACGCCGTGAAGACACAAGAAGAGATGTCGGAAAATACCCGGATAAGGCAAACCCCGATCGAGGCGATATTGAAATCTCCTGGTCTCAGCCCAGTGGCGTTCCAAAGCTATCCACACAAAGTGTATCCCACAACGACGAAGATGACCCAGAACAATGGAAGCCAAAGCCGCCCAAAGTCTTCATGGAGAACCCAACTGCTGTTCCTTTGGAACTCCGTTGTCAAATCCAAATGTATGCGCTTTCCGAGTAAGAACCTTACCTTTGTTTGCTGCTATTTCAGACTGACTGATTGCGGTCCCAAGACAAGTTACTCACCCTCTTGTTTCGCCGATACTCCAAGGCTCGTTAGGAAATCTACCGCCACTCTACATTCTCGCCGGTGATGGGGAAATGCTACGGGATGAGATCATCTACCTGGCGCACCGTGCGGCACTCCCGAGCGAGTATCCGGTCCGTCCGGAAATTCTTAAAGAGGCACGAAGGCAGGCAGATAACGCGAATAAATTCACAAAGCCGACCAAGGTATAGAAGGTGCCTTTGAGGAACTCTAGCCGTCTGACATTCTTCACAGGTTCACTTGCAGGTATTCGACGGGATGTGTCACGTCCTTACGGTCTTCATGTTCGAGAAAAGTGTATGTTTGATCACTGCATCCTACTTTAAATTTATCCTCAAGTGATTCAAACAGGCCCGCTACGCGTACCGCTCCATTGCAGAATTCGTCAAGCATGTTACTCAGAACGGTTTAGAGCACCTTGACCGCAAACCCTTTCCCGAATTTCGCTGGACCCCGGAAAAGAATCCGACAGGAGATACGAATAGGAATAGTGAATCTGTCGATTCTGCAACGTCTTCTCAGAAATCTAGGGAGCAGGATGAGAAGGACGCGGAGGACCTCTACAAATCTAACGCGGACATTTTAACAGAGTCTGTATCCCAGAAGCCACCAAGAGGAGAGCCAGGAAACCTAGCAAGAGGCGAAGGTGGCAATGAGAATATAGTGGGTCGTATCCTTCTCCTTTGACTACCCTGCGTTGATGTAAATCAGGGCTCAGCGAACGTCGATTTCATTTCGGAAAGGGTCAGCATCCGTGCAGTTGTGCGTCCGATGGAAGCGAAAGGAGATATTCCAGCGTTGCAGGTTTCTCCATCGTGTGTCGGGGTCATCAAGGAGGCCCCAGCTATGCGATGGCTACGCGGCCAAGAACGGTGGGATCAGAAGTTCGCAAAGGCCGGAGCTCGTGTTCTTAGAGAGCGAAAGGGCTACGAGGAACGAGCAGAACGCCTCATTGAACGTGCATTGGCGCAAGGACTGGTCCATGAGGCGTTTCCAGAGCGGGACAACATCCCGGTCAATGAAGAAACAAAGCCCGGCAAACTGGTTAAAAAGAAGATTTCTCCAGGAAAGATCCAAGCCGATAGAAGGTGGGGACCTTTGGATCTGCAAGATGAGCGGCCTCCGCCTTCAGCAATTGCTGGTCGGCGGGATAATGTCAGTGCTTAGAATACTTTTCAGAACCTCTTTCTAATTTGTGGTTTTAGCGGGATTCTCTTGCATTGCTCAGGCAAAGCATTTATTATTCGGCGCCTGTAACGCACAAAACCGTTCCAAGGTGGACCTCAAAGGATACCATTCGCGCCGCCATTGACCCACATGACGATACAACTACGCCTCCAAAGCAATCCGTCGCAGAACAACAGGTCTCGGCCGCGCCTGTGACACCTTTGAATGGGTTGCGCATGTGGAATAACCTTCTTACGTATGTCGCTACTAGAATGGCCGACATCTATTTCTGAAAGCCTCTGTTCACAGATATTGGGGTAAGAAGGGTGCTGGAATGGCTTCTGACGGTATAAAGTCCACACTTTCGACGCTTCAACGTGCTTCCGGTCCTGAAAAGGCGGGCGTCGCGTCTTCCTCGACTCCGACATGACGCGCTCCTTGTATTTGCGTTGTACGGCAAAGACACGTCCTTTATTCTTCCTCGAGGCCGTTGTTATTTATTTGATTCGCCGCCCATATCGGAAAACCGATTCTTTATGCTTGCGTGTATTTACAGAAGAGCAACCCTCTCTTACGGCGTCCTTATCAATTGATTTGACAAACGCACAGACCAGACGGACGCACCGTGGGAACTTAGGGGATGTATAATTTATGGCGTGTTCGCCTCGCCTTTGTCTCGTTCTGCCATCGCAGTAGTGTTCCTATCCCCCACTTGTTATTTTGTACGTCCCCCTCGAACGTATCTAGTACTACGAGCTCGCCGCTGACCTCCTACTCATCTCAAAGTTTCTCATCGTCAAAATGCGTGAAGTCATCTCCGTCCACGTTGGGCAGGCTGGTGTCCAGATCGGTAATGCTTGCTGTAAGTCTCCTCGTTGGATACGTTGTCAGATACATCTCATTGCCATTGTGGCACGAACACTCGTCGAGAAACGCGTCGGTTGGCGTGAGATGTGCCTGTCCAATGGTGATGAAGTGGCATGATGCTTAATCAGATCATCTTCGCAGGGGAACTCTACACCGTCGAGCATGGCCTTAGCGTAAGTTAAATGCTCTCTTGATAACTCTGTAACTGACCCAGTGCTCTTAGCCCGATGGTCGCCTGATGGAAGGGTCGCCTTCTGCCAACGATGGTGGCTTCAGCACTTTCTTCTCCGAAACGTCGTCTGGCAAACACGTGCCCCGGTCTCTCTACATTGACCTTGAGCCCAATGTGATCGACGAGGTTAAGGCTGGCCCATACCGAAGTCTTTTCCATCCCGAGACTCTGGTCACTGGCAAGGAGGACGCTGCCAGCAACTGTACGTTTTGTGTGCCAAGAACTGCGTGTTCGGCTGCTGAACAGACGCCACAGATGCTCGTGGTCACTACACCATCGGCAAGGAGCAGATTGACACTGTCATGGACAAGGTCCGCCGTCTTGCAGACAACTGCTCGGGTCTCCAGGGGTTCTTCGTCTTCCACTCCTTCGGTGGTGGAACTGGATCCGGTTTCGGCGCCCTCATTTTGGAGAAGCTTTCCACCGACTACGGCAAGAAATCTAAGCTCGAGTTCAGCGTCTATCCCGCGCCGACCTTGGCCAACTCCGTCGTTGAGCCCTACAATTCGGTTTTGACCACCCACACCACCCTCGAGCACTCTGACTGCTCGTTCATGGCAAGTTTGAGCATCTATTGAACAACCAGCCCCTAAGTATTGAACCAATAGGTTGACAACGAAGCCATCTACGACATCTGCAAGAAGAACTTGAACATCGTTTCGCCCAGTCTCACTAACTTGAACAGGCTCATCGCTCAAGTGGTCTCTTCCATCACGGCTTCCTTGCGATTCGATGGTTCTTTGAACGTTGATCTTAACGAGTTCCAAACCAACTTGGTTCCGTAAGTCTTTCTTGCCATAACAGGACGGAATATCATTGAAACGCGTCTGAAGCTTCCCTCGTATCCATTTCCCTCTTGCCACCTTCGCTCCCATAATCTCCGCTGAGAAGGCCCACCATGAGCAGAACTCCGTTGCCGACATGACTTTCTCCTGCTTCGAGCCTGGCAACCAAATGGTCAAGTGCGATCCTCGTGAAGGCAAATACAGTGAGTGTTCAGCGATAGGTTACAGCGAAGCCATTGAAGTTAACGTATTTTTCAGTGGCTTGTGCCCTTCTCTACCGAGGTGACGTTGTTCCCAAGGATGTCAACGCTGCCGTCTCTATCATCAAGACTAAGCGAACCATCCAATTCGTTGATTGGTGCCCAACTGGCTTCAAGCTCGGTATCTGCAACGAGCCTCCTGCTCACGTCCCTGGCGGTGATCTCGCCAAGGTCTCTCGCAGCATGTGCATGCTTTCCAACACCACTGCCATCTCCAGCGCCTGGAGCCGACTCGACCACAAGTTCGATCTCCTGTACTCTAAGCGCGCCTTCGTCCACTGGTACGTTGGTGAAGGTATGGAGGAGGGCGAATTCTCCGAAGCTCGTGAGGATCTCGCTGCTTTGGAGAAGGATTACGAAGAAGTTGGCATTGATTCCGCCGACGTTGAGGAAGCGGAGTACTAATATGTCTTTCATTCTTTTTCGCATACCCGGTATACCTCTTCACGACATTTATGTTCTGTTTGTTAGCTACATTTTCTCCTGGCGGAAATTCACGATTTCATAATGATGACGATTTGAGATACATACCATGCTACTTAATACATTGTTCGTGTGATCAATCAGCATCAAGTACTGTCAAGGGAACCTCAATTTGAAAACGATGAAGCAAGCAACGGCCAAACGATATAAGCTGCTATCAAGACGATTTACCGGTGTCCTCCTTCAAGCTGACGATGCGGTTAAGGACGATGTAATCTCCTTGTTTCCTTTCTGGCTTGGCGTCCGGTGCGTCATTTAGGCATTCCAATCTTGCGTCCTTGTCCAGGGCAAAGTAGGCCACGCGCAAGCCTTGGAAGCGGACGCATTCATTCCCGACCAACTGTTCAGCCGTTGCATGCGGAGTGTCATCATCGCTTGCTGGAGCGCTTCCCGTGGCGGCCTTGTTGGTGCGCTCTTTCGCTTCCACCCGGGCCTCCTCGAGCAGGCGTTTGGCAAGAGGCAAAAAGCCAACCTCGATCAACGCCGTTTTTATGACCTCGAGACTGTCGGGCGCGATGTCATTTCTGAAATCGCTAGGCGGCTTGTCACTCTTGAATAGACGATGGAAAACGCGGGTCTCGTCAATCTTGACAGGACTTCCTGAAGGAGCATATTCTGCAACCCATTGGATGAATGCTTTCGGCTTCTTAGGTTGACCTTCATTCTCCAACTTGCAAATCAATTCGATGACTTCGCCGGTTGCCGGGTCGGTTTTGTATGATGTGCAGGTGATGGGATATGGTGCTTGGAATAGGCCAACTGTCTTTCCGGGTGCAAGACGGAAGTAGTCTTTGGAATCCTCTAGCCGGAAATCATCCGCTTCGATATATATAGTCTTTGTGAAGGGGATGGTAGCAGTTCCGAGTGCTGAGATCTTGGGATGCAACGGTTTCTCAACGAACGTAACATAGCCATCTGGGAGGTTCTCGATGGTGACTTTCAACGGCTTGAGAACCATCAACAGACGTGGGACTGTGTTTTCAAGGTATTGCCTGACGCTCTGCTCAAACCGAGAGCTCTCGATGTTGGATGGGGCTGTCGAGATACCGAGTGTGCTGACGAAGGAGATGATAGCGCCAGGAGGAATACCCCTCCTTCTGAGTGCGATGAGGGTGTACAATCGTGGATCATCCCAGCCGTTGACGAAACCTTCCTCAACAAGGGCCAAAATCTTGCGCTTCGACATGATGGTGCCCTCAAGATTCAATCGACCGTATTCTGATTGCCTTGGCTTGTACACCTCCAAAGAGTCGCATAGCCAGTCGTAGGATTGTCGGGACGCAATAAATTCGGTGGTGCAGAGCGAATGCCTGAGGACCTGATGTTGAGCGAACAGTAACCACTAGTTATGGATCGTTCACTCACGAAATGTTCTCGAAGCTATCGACAAGGCAATGTGTGAAGTCGTATGTGGGGTATATCCTCCATTTGCTACCGGTGCGGTGATGGGGTGTTTCAAGAACTCGGTAAGCAGTCAAGTCCCACATTTGAGGGTTGCCGTCGGAAAGATCCTGCTTCATGCGCAAGAAGGCTTCCTTTGGTTTGTACTTTCCGTTCTTCATCCCTTCGAATTCAGCCAAGGACTCTTCTACGGGTCGGTTTCTGTGGATGCAAGGTCTTGGTTGACCACGCTTCTCTCCTCGATCAATCTTGATTTCCTCCTCTGAAACCTGGTGAGTCCCAAGTAATAACGTAAGAAACAGAGACACTCACGGGTACAGTGGCAAATATAGGCCTTGTCTCTCTTGATGAGTTCTACAGCGAGTTCGTAAAGTTGGTCAAAGTAGTCGCTGGAGTAGGTGATTTTCCAAGGCTCGTAACCAAGCCATCGAACCATCTCCAGGATACTCTCAAAGTACCTTGCCTCCTCCTTCTCCGGATTGGTATCGTCATATCGCAGGTAACATTTACCGTTGTTGTGGGCGGCGTATCCAAAGTTGACGAAGATTGCCTTAGAGTGACCGATGTGGAGATAGCCATTGGGTTCTGGAGGGAATCGAGTCCAAACTTCACCACCAGTAGCTGCGAGGTGTTTTTCGCGTAGGTGTGCGTGTATTTGAGGGTTTCCTCCAGGTTTGTGGAGGTTCCCGAGAAAGCCTTCCTCGAAGACAACCTTCTTCGCCGGGGCAGGGACTTCCGATGCCTTTTCTTTCGCGTTGGTGTCCTTTTTCGGTTCCTACATAAAAATGTAAAGACCTTAATCTAAGCGATTGGAAATGCAATAACTGATACTCACCTTGGCCTTTGCTTTCGGTTGAGCTGCTGTCTTTTCTCCAAAAGCCCCTATGAACGCCTTCTCTACTGCGTTCTTTATATCCAGAGGATTCGCCCAACGAAGATCAGGATTTGATTTGATTCCAGTAATAGTAGTCCCGAGCTTTTCCCATCCTGCGATTGCGTTCGCGGTTATGTACTCCTTTGCTTGCTCGTAAAGTTGGTTAGGTTCTATGCTAAAGCCTAGTGAATGTATCGATAAGTGTCCGAACCAGTTGAGTCGCGAAATATTCCTACCGACGCCACATTCCTTGTTGAATTCTACGGTGTCAACGGGAACAGGATGGATCTGAACGTATTTTACAGCAGCTGGAGACATAGTAGACCGCTAAGTCGTACTACTCAAGGTTCAAGGACTTTGGAAGAAGACGCACCAGTTACTTGATCACCGGACTTGAGGTCGTTGTCGAGGATCTTTCCAATGACATAGTCGCGCTCTGGTTGAGCGAGCTCCGTCTTCGCTAACGCCAACGCAAGCCCAGCGATAAGACCTGCCTGCTTCTCTTCTATACCAGCCGCAACCGTTGCATTGCTCTCAATCAAACCCTTGAGAATGGCAGCATTCTTTGGGTTCTTAGCTGCCTCCGCTGCTTTGGCCTTCGATAAGCCGATGGTTTGGAAAAGCGCAACGTTTGGGTCCGCGTCTTTGCTGGGCTTTGACATTTAAGCTAACTTGTTGTGCGTCTGATTGATTGGGCGCCCGAGATAACGATACAAGAGTAGGTATATGGTGGGCACGAAGGACTAGACAAGGCTTCTTTGTTGCGACGGTCCTCGATAGTTTTGAGTCATTATCGATCCGCCTGCAATTTGTCCGAGAAGATAAGATAAGGTTCTGGGTTATAGGGGCGTGTATACTTAACAGGAAATCGACTACATATTGTACAAGGGAAGGGGCCTCCGCTAGAAGTACAGATGGTATACAGTAAAAATATGGTGCGTTCAACTCGTTGGCCACGATTTAAGCAAGATCGGCAGCAGTGGGGTCGATCTGGCGATCTGGACCACTCATCCTGACTCTGGCGCTATGACGGCTGTAGCCGCCGGAGAAGGTGCTGGGGCCTCCGGTGTCATAATGACGCTGCAATGGGTTCTCCTGCAAGCGAGCCAGTCGAAGATCTCTGTCTCTCTGATCTGTAGAAATGCGGTCAAGGAGCCTTCGGTAAGACCGTCCATTGTCTTCATCGTCCCTTTCTTCGCGGTCGCGGCCACGGTGACGTTGACCATGGCTGCTATGTCGGTAATGCCCGGTTTCATATCGACGGAACGACGGTAAGTCATTAACTTGGAGATGGGCAGACAAGGCGTCGAGGAGGGCGCGGATGTCTCCTTTGTTACGAATCTCCTCCTCTGTGAGCTGGCTGCGTGAGTCACTCTCAGAATCGAAGATTCGACCGGATTGTCTTCCGTTGTCTATGAATGGCGCAGAGTCCGAAAGGGCGTCCAAGACAACTCGGAGGTCCCTCTCGGTAGCTGAGCTGGGTCGGGGAGGGCGACGAGGAGCACCTCCGGAAGCATGTCCGCTTTGGTAATATTGACCGCCTTTATTGAGCTCCTTGCGAAGAATCTCGATCTCAGTCTTCAACAGTTCTGCAAAAGGTTGCTTCTTGTCAGCTTCGGCCCCAGCGAGGGTCACAAGGGTTGAGACGCTAGAGTAGGTGAGTAACGAGTAAATTGAAAAAGTACCACATGTTGATCACTTACAATGCTTCCTTGAGGTAAGCGAAGCTGAACCTATCGGTAAGCTTGGCGATATCGTCGACCAATTTGTCAGGGAAGTCGACATCGGGGTTACCCTCAAGCTTCTTCTGCCAGTAGATAACATATAGCTTACGCTCGTCCAGGTCAGGGTCATCAAACAGGCTGCAAAGTGGTCAGCTGACAACCCCTGGGCATGATTGCAAGACTTACTATTTCCTGTCAAATCGGCTAGGACGACTGCTCAAACCAGGGTCAAGACGGTCGAAGTGGTTCGTGGTGCCAATGAGCAGTAGCCCATCGTTTCCTTGAAGACCGTCGAGCTCGTTGAGGAAGAAGGAACGATTCCCGTCGTTGATGAGACTGTCCAGATCCTCCAAGACGACAAGACAAGGCGCATTCTTACGTGCCAGCGCAAATACCTCTCTCATGGCAGCTTCCTCTCCTGCCCAGCCTGCAGAGTACGTCAGCAGAATAACGCAAAGAAAATAGAAAACAACTGGCTTTTGAACGTTTTGACGTAAAGAGGGTTGTATCCCTTCTCAATGCAGGTCTTCATAATTGCCTTGATGCTGATGGTCTTTCCGTTTCCTATAGTAAGGAGAGTGAGCATGGGCGTATCTGAATTGGCGTACTGCACGTACCTGGCGGACCGTACATTATGAGACCCCGCTACAAGCCATCGTCTCAGTGGTCAATTGGAATTGGAGATCTACAGGGTGATTGAATTACCTTCCAGGGTATACCAAGGTCTTTATAGATCTTCTCGGAATCGAAGAATCCATTTATATCCTTCTGGAGACTCTTCTTGAAAGTGTCCTTCAAGATGACGTCTTTCCAATCTGCACGCTGAATATCAGAATAAAGGCTTCGGTCCTTCGCCCAGTACCCGTTGTACACCCAGATTTCGTTGTGAAGCTCGTTGGCCCAAATTCCTGCAGTAAGCAGGAGCAGGCGAGATTTATCTTCGTCGCCTAAGGGGGCTTCAGTGAGGCTCTAGCACTAGCATTCCATGTTGCCGCTTACCTTCGTGGAGGAGGAAGGTCTGAATGATTGGACCATAGACTGAAGGAATCTAGTGGGTATGTTAGTCATATTCCGATACTTAGTGCTCAACATATATTTACCGTGATGAGGTAGGCGATATACTCATAGCCCTACAGCCATACGTTTAGCGATGGTCATTGGCGCCCCGCGCTCAGTAGCTAAGTGCCACTTACCTCCCAGGAGATGTTGAAGACACCAAGTTCGACCTTGTCAACAAGAGCACCAGGTACTTGGCTATAGCGCCTGTTAAGCGGAACGAAGAAGACGTTGGTGATGAGAGGGTCCTGCTCCACTGGCTCTGCGGCCACACCAGGAAGGCTGAGAATATTCATATCGAAGTCTCGGGTCATGACCAAAGAATGGTTTGGATAGAGGCGGCGCAATGTATCAGCTCTAGCCAATAGTTAGACAATGGGCGCGAGCGCTATGACGTGTAGATAGTTACGCTGGGATCTCAGGGTGCGCCCATGGAGCAGATGCTGTGAAAGTAGCCCCTATTAGGGCCAGCCATAGCCAACTTTGAGCGGATTCCAGGGCTACGCACTCGTTTCTATTGACTGCTGGTACAAGTCCTTGGGATCTGGCTTGTGGGGAGGATGTCCCGGCCCTTTCTTGGGCGGTCTTCCAAACACAACATCGACGAACTCGTCGTGGTCGAATTCAAAGCTGTCACGGCGTGCTGCCATTTCACTTGTTCTAGTTTGGCTTCAGGAATGCCCTTCAATGGGGGGCGGTTGTTGGTTGGGATTGAACTAAATGCTGCGATACTCTGCGCAGCAAGGTGTGGATAAGGAAGAAGCCTGGGCATGTGAGTCCATACAGGTAGGCTATACATATATACATGATTCAGTTGGATCAATTGATGCCAGTCGGTTGCTGTAGCGGTTGCGATCAGGCTGGATCACCCACGCGTCACTGCTTAACTCTTTCATCCATACCACCACTACCGTCCGGGACTAGTACAACGTGCAAGCCATGGCCGCTTCGGCAGCAGATATTCGCAGCGCTCTGCAACTTCCAGAGTCAAGCTCAGCTGCAGGGCCGTCACAGCCAAAGCGCCAGGGAACAACAGCAACACGCAAGCCAGAGGGCATTTCACGCGAACTCTATTCACTAATAGGTCCCTCCCAGCCTTTACTTGCGGCACAGCTCGCGAAACCAAGGTTCAAACAGAAGCCCAAATTTGCTAGTGCTGGATCAAGTGCGACGAAATGGTAAATGGGTTGGCTTATTGGGATGAATTGTGGGAGTGACAATTACATTGTGTTAGGGAGTTGCGGCCCTTCCATAATTCTGCGAGAAAGGATGGACTGAAGTTGAAGCACTGGGCGAAAGCCTCTGAAGACCCTGATGCAGGCGAGTTGCAAATATCTGGTAGTCATCTCTTTTCTTACGTTGCGTGAAGAATACCCATTCGCAAAGTATAACGTCGAAAATCCACACCACGTCTTTTCGCAAGATGAATATACCCGATACCTGGAAGGTGACTGCCTTCCAAGACAGTTATAAATTGGACATTATTCACGAACGGACATGTAGAAACCCCTTGGACAAAGGAATTGACTGACTACCTTTTCGAGTTATATCGGGAATTTGACGGCAGGTGGTACATAATATGGGACCGCGCAGAGTTTCCACCAGAATGCCACTTTGATATCGACGTGGGTGTCCTGTTACGCGCTATGAATAGCCACTCATGTCTTTACCACGAACAGGACCTCAAAGACCGCTATTACGGTGTCTGTCGCAAGCTCATTCGTAATCGGCCGTGGCCACACGATGAGGCTAGCAAGGCTCAACTTCTCAACTCGCTCAGCTTTGATAAAGGTACGTCACTGAGTTACTGGCGTTAGGTTAGCTAATAACATACTTTTCAGACCGTGAAAAGATGCGCAAACGTTATCTCGTCAACCTGGAAAGCCGAACGCCGGAACAACTTGCAGAAGAAGAGGCGCTCTATATCGAAATTCGACGCCTGGAACAGACCGAAAGACGCTTCAAGCGTGAGCGAGAGGAACTCATGCGCACCCTTGCTGGCTTGGATTCGGGCCTACCGGATATGATTGAAGATGATGGCGCACCGTTAGGAATCACGCCAGAGGTGCGGGGTAAAAAACGAAAAGGCGTACCTGGGGATGCAGAGAGTCCAGTCACACCATCAGCCGTATCGTCGATTTCATCACCAGTCAAGAAGGTCGCTGCACGAGATGCTGCTTACGGTGAGTGGTATCAAGAACAAGGTGGAGCAACCGAACTAAAACTCGTTGTAGATGCGCTGCACTGTATCATTAGAACTGGTGACGGTTCCGGCACAACAAAGGCAGCCCACCCTCCTGCCTTCCTTCGGTCCGCAAAGATCCCATGGCTTAAGAATAACTCGATACAAGGCAAGATTGTTCAGTCCTTCACGGAGATGGGTCTATCACCGTCGCGTCTCGTGATGCCGACGAAGGAAAATGTTGCGCAACTGGAGTCTCTGATCGAAGCTGTCACAGCGATGGTGGAAACCAAGAAGCACCTGGACAAAGTCGAGTATGACATTCAGGTCTTGAAAAAGCAGCTAGATCCTCAGTCGGGAGATGATTCCATGGGAGAGGGTATTATCAAGACAGAGGATCCTATGGAAGTTGACGATGTGGGAGGAGAGATTGACGGGAATGATGGGAGGGCCCAAAGTGTCCTTAGCGGGAGGAGTGTACGAATAAGGAAAAAGGCAAGTCAACAATCAACTATAAACCTTCCCGATCTAAGCCAGTATGTGCTCACACGACACTTTACAGACCCAACGCTCCATGTCCATCTCTTCCGTTGACACCAATGCGACCAGCCTTTCAACACGGGTCAATACAAAACGTCAGAAGCGTGGCTAATGCATTATAATCGTACTGGTGAAACAAACATATAGTCATGTAACAGACTTGACTAGCAACATATAATCACATTGAAAGCAACTCAACAGAAAAGGGTTACATGGCAGACAGGGTAAATATCCGCGATTGTCCAGAACAACAGGATGAAAGGTTGTGAAGTGTTGAGGGAAAAGAATCACGGCTGAGTAAACCGAAGGACGAAGTTGACAATGATGGCCACTGGAGAAGATGAACACAGTCAGCGAATTAATCCGGAGAACCATGAGCTGTCTATACTGACCGAGTAATGAGACACAGAGGACGGTCTAAGCTCGACAAAGTGAGTTTGCGTTGGTAAGGGGGGTTTCAAGGAACGTACCGGTCCCAGCCTATCATCATATGGGCCTTTTCCTCCCCTCCGTATTGACGCTGCACGCCAGTGATATGTATATAGGGCGTAAATCATGATTGCCATTGCTATTTCAAACAAGAAAAAGGTTGAGAGCCTCTTCGTTAGAAACCAACGATACGGCCATCGCAGATACGCACCAACTACCGAGAACATGGCAGCGCTGATTTTGCCAACCCTATCGCCAAAGTTTAACAATCCGACGGCGAGGCCACCCAGGACTACGGTGAAATGAAGCCATGAGAGGAATGTGCGTTCGTTGGCGAACGAGACCTTGGGCTCAACGCGGATGGGTAGGGCGATACGCTTTGTCGCTGTGCGTTGGAGGAGAGGTTGTGTAGACATTTGGGCCGCAACAGACAAATGCTGCGAGGGTCTATCGATTGGGTTCCCGTGGAGCTGGTGAAGGTACGAGATAGAGCCGGTACAGGAGTCAACCCGTCATTTCATTTGTGACAGGGCCTAGCCAAAAAAGGAAACCTACTCAGACGCACGTTCGTCGCGGACCAAATAGTAATGACCTCAGTCGCGAATTCAAAAATATTTCATCTCGAATAACTAGTCTACATATACACAGTAAGAAACCCACTTCATCGTCCGCCCAACATCCGTTGTCGGTCGGGATGCATCACTAGTCCTCCTGGCGGTGACCCATCGCTGTTAGGAGGTGGTGGGCCATTGAAATTTCCCCCGGCCGGAGGGAAGCTTCCTGGGGCCCCAGGAGGTCCAGATTGTATTGACGCATTTGGAGGGAAAGGAGGTGAGCCTGCACCCATAGGCGGGAACGGTGGGGCGCCTGTATCAAGATTCCGTCAGCATTACTCAA
This sequence comes from Coprinopsis marcescibilis, assembly GCA_004369085.1. Classification (NCBI taxonomy): domain Eukaryota; kingdom Fungi; phylum Basidiomycota; class Agaricomycetes; order Agaricales; family Psathyrellaceae; genus Coprinopsis; species Coprinopsis marcescibilis. Next base: position 72,298 of record ML210243.1, read on the forward strand.
AGCGACGGTGGAAGAAGCTTCACGCACCACCAGAGAAGGCACCTGGGGGAGGCATGCCGTTAGGCGGGAAAGGAGGAGCACCAGGTGGCATCATTCCTGGGAATCCAGGTCCAGGAGGGAAAGGTGGCCGAGCTAAACATATAAAAATCACCCGTCAGATACACAACATCAGAAGACGAAGAGCGTGGAGGTCACGTACGGCCTTGGAAGCTTCCAGGAGGTCCGTTGAAGCCCATAGGACCAGGAAAGGCCGGTGGGGGAGCAGAGAGATGCTGTGGGCCGAATCCGAATCCTCCAGGCGGTGGTCCTTGCCCATTTTCAAAGGCTGAGGTGATTTGGTCGATGATGCTTTGAGCCTTGTCATGTCCGAGAGCTGAGAAAGGTCAGTCACGCGTTTGAAAGACGGAATATTGGAATACGTACAAGCATAGTAGTCTCTGACATTCGCTAGGTGATTTCGTCCACTGTTGTGAGCCTTCCGCACTGTCAGGGAAGGGACATATTAGCGCCTAGCTTTGTTGCGGAATGAATTGCTTCTCACCTGAGGCGGAATCGTGAGTTAGAAAGACATCACAATAGTCGCAATAATGTTTCTAAGGTGTAGATGTCAGTTAAAAGCGGATCTCCAAAGATAAACTAAGAACACTTACTGGCATGGTGGTTGCTCAACAGCAAATTAGCTAGTGCTCGTCGAGTCAAACAGCGACCACATTGTGCTGGCGGAGTTGTCGGGGTTTGATTTAACCAACCACGTGCAGCCTACCAGGATCCGCTTGGCATTCCAAGGCGCGACCTTTTCGACACGACCTACCCAACCATGGATTCTTCAGCTTCAGGCATCCAGGAGCCCTTTGATTTGATTAGACTATCTCTTAGTGAACGTGTTTCTGTCAAACTACGAGGGGATAGAGAGGTTTCGGGGATTCTACATGTATGAGGCACATCATTTCTTGGTTTCTGTCGACTCAAATGGCGTATGCAGGCATACGACGGCCATATGAATCTAATCCTTAGTGACGTTGAAGAAACTATAATGATAGTTGACACAGAGAGCGCACAAAATGGGCAAGAAGTCGTGAACGTACGATCCTTCCTGGCGTCACATTCCACTGTACTGAGCAAAAGATCTAGGTCGCGAAGCGGAAAATGGATATGCTTTTTGTCAGAGGAGATGGCGTTATTCTTGTGAGCCAGATCTCCCAATGTTTACTGACTATTGTCGAACGTGTCTTTATTCTTGACACCTGTAGGTATCGCCACCAGCTCGCACTTAGTATGAGACGGAGGATTTCTAGCAAGTTGGGAGTCAGTACGATCAGGGTTTCCAGTACGCTCGTTGCTTGGACTTACACATCGGAATCTCATTTCAGATCGCTCGGTACATGTTCTACTTGAGGGACTCGCTCTTATACCACCTGTAGTTCGGTCACCCCTTCCGGTGCTTCCGACTGTAGCGGAGTCGTCTGCACCGATGTAGAGCCTTCAGGCAGCACTTCATCGTCTGATGCCAGGACTATAAGGCCTGCAGGCCAGAGGCCGTCCCGGATCCAGGCAGCATGCACAATTCTTATCTATGCATGGGATGAGAAGATAGCTTATGGAATTGACTTTTCACGAAACCATTCCTGCACATACAATCTGATTCATTGGGAGACCTTCATTGAGTCGTGATCCGTTGGAAAGATTCCTCCAAACCCTGTCGACCTTCTTCCAAGCCTCTTGATTATGTAGCAGGTTTGGCTGGTTCAGGACTAATTCTAGCTTCTGACGGGAAGAAGACTGGGGTTTTGGCTGCCTTGCCCTTTCCCAGCCTGGGCTCAGCCACAATTGCCTCCTGGCAGCGTAGAGTGCTGGACCTGGGGGTGGTAGGTCTGATTTAGCGAGCAACTCGTCGAATCTGGAACGCGGGGCAGTGGTTGCCGATGAGTTGGAATCATTTGCTGTGCTTGATGATTGTAGACGCTGGCTGCGCGATAAAGCTCTGCTTGATGACGACGACTTGCGTGGCGATGAGAAGAAACTACCTGAAACTATCATGGAGGAGATTTTGAAAATATCCAGGCTTGAATATAACTGCGAGTCTGCAGGACTACGAATGGTCTACTCCGGCACGTGATACAAGTCCATCAGTGAACCTTGCTCAACTTGACCTCGTTGCGTTTCTTGTCCTTTGACCACTGCCACCAATGCTCTATCGCCATTTCGCCCCTTCCAATACCTCTCTCTCCGACGATTACGACGACGACGAGCCCGCACAGACCAACTTTTTCAACAGCGACCAGCCCCTGTTCGACCTAGATGCTGCAGTACAACCCCATTGGTCGGCAAAGACCCCTACGCTACCCACCAAGGGGTCCATGAAAGCGACCCTCAAATCCCCGATCTCCAATCTTCCCCCAGAGATTGTCATCTACATTCTCAAACATGTTCATGCTAGTCGCGATCTCCTAAGCGCACTGCGTGTCTCCCGGACGTGGTGCGAATGCGCGGTAGAGCTCTTATGGCACAAACCTGCGTTCACCCGATATAGTACCCTTGAGAAGATGTCCAAGCTGCTCAAACGCTCCCGGCAAACATTCCCCTACGCAAGATTTATCCGTCGCCTCAATTTCCTCGCAATAGGCTCGGAGCTGCGGGACGACACACTCTCGGTGTTCAACCGTTGCGTACGTCTGGAACGCCTCACCCTCACTGGCTGCAAGATGGTTACTCCAAAGTCCCTCGAACAAGTCCTCACTTGTTTCCCTAATATTGTCGCCGTAGACCTCACCGGAGTCGTGGAAACCACCACCGAGGTCGTGTCCGCATTCGCCTCAGTCGCCAAGCGGTTGCAGGGCATCAACCTTACCAACTGTAACAAGGTTGGCGACCCTGCGTTGATTGCCCTCGGAGAAAATTGTCCCATGCTTCGCAGGGTCAAGTTGAGTGGTGCAACACTCGTAACCGACGCCGGGGTTTCAGCCATTGTTCAGAATTGCCCGCTTCTTCTCGAACTCGACCTTCATCAGTGCGAACTCATCACTGACATCGCGATTCGTGATGTATGGCTCTATTCCAATCATATGCGCGAACTTCGCCTGTCCCACTGCCCCGCCTTAACCGACCTTGCCTTCCCTTCCGTTAATTCCGCCGTCAATCCATTCCCCAACGCCGACCCCAACGCCCTTCCCTTGCTCTATGTCAATCGCACATTCGAACAACTGCGCTTGCTGGACCTTACAAATTGCTCACAAATCACGGATGACGCTGTAGAGGGTATTATTGCACACGCACCAAAGATCCGAAATCTGGTGCTTTCAAAGTGCGGATTCCTTACGGATCGTTCGGTTGACGCAATTTGCAGTCTGGGGAAGCATTTGCATTATCTTCACCTCGGTCATGCATCAAGGATTACAGATGCATCCGTAAAATCGCTAGCACGCAGCTGCACTCGGATTCGGTATATTGACTTCGCGAGTCAGTGCGACATTCTTCTTTTTATATAGTTGCCCCCGCTAATAGAGCATGCAGATTGCGTCAAACTTACGGATATGTCAGTTTTCGAACTGTCCGCTCTTCCCAAGCTTCGTCGAATCGGTCTCGTTCGCGTCACCAACCTCACCGACGAAGCAGTTTACTCGCTTGCCGAGCGCCATGCAACTCTTGAGCGCATTCATCTATCCTATTGCGATCAAATATCAGTCATGGCCGTGCACTTTTTGTTGCTCAAGCTGCATAAGCTTACGCATCTCAGCTTATCCGGCGTCCCCGCATTCCGCCAGCGGGAGCTTCAAACTTTTTGCCGCGAGGCTCCGAGGGTAAGCCCCTATTTCTCACATTCCAATTGGTTTTGCCTAACACATCTTTTCAGGACTTTAATACTGCTCAGCGCCAGAATTTCTGCGTTTTCTCTGGGAAAGGTGTCTCCCAATTGCGCACGTTCCTCACCCAACTCTTCGACACTATCACAGAACAGAATGCCACTGACGACACTGAATACGAAGACGATGATTTCCCGGAACCTTTTCATCCTGCTGCCACTCCGGAACCCGAGGCAGCTGATGTCGACGAGGAGATTACCCCCTTCCACGTCATCAATCCCAACAACGTCACAATAAATCGAGGCTCTAGGTGGGCATTGACGCCCCGGGCTTATGAATTAGCCTTGCAGCGAGAGCAGAACAGGCGTACCCAACGCGAGAACCCCACTGCTCCCCCACCCATCGTCACTGTTCCTGAGGGATTAACACTGCCAGGTACCATTCAGGGGGCAGCCAACTCCACGGTAGATCGCAGGGACCAACCGGGGCGTGGCAGAGGTGCGGTAGCCGACATGCTCCCCATCGTAGAATCACCAGTCACGACACCCGCTGGAGTCTCTGGAGAATCTGAGCCTGGTTCTAGTGGCACGGGGTTCTTCCAAATCTTTCAAGAGCCCATCTCGCCCATAGGCAATGGGGCTATGACGCCCGACCTGAATTTTGCAGAGATTGGCCATGGAAGAGGGACGACGAATCGAACTACGACTAGGTTGCCCAATGCTGGCCATGCCGCTCGAATTAGACCTGATGCTCAGGCTCCTCCCCCGGCCGTCCAGTTCGATTCTGCTGCCGTTGCAGCAGCGTTGCAGCAGGAGATAGAACCTGGCTCGAGTAGGGCTCGGTCCGAGCAGGCGACCTCTGTGGGATTGACGATTGAAAACCCTAGCTGGGACTTGCAAAGGCGCCGCCAGGCAAATGACCCGACAATTCGAGATCTAGAGGCTTCGGTCCACTCTGCCCTCAACACAGGCCGTGCTTCTCGAGCTCGAGTGAGTGGAAGGATGAGGGACAGATTAAATACTGGGGGTAATGGGTCCAGCTCCAGAGGCAGAAGCGTAAGAAGGACTCTTCGCAATGGGCTGAGTGCCGCAGAAAATATTGCAAGCACACTTTTGTTTGGAAGGAACTTGCCAGAGGAAGGGGCGTCATCGTCTCAGACTGCATCCTCGTCTTCCGCATCACCTCGTCCTCACCACTCTCAGCCACAGTCGGAACCTCAGCCAGACGCTACTGGATCTTCGAATGCACATTGGTTTGGGTCTAGGTGAACGGATAGCTCGGCTTCAAAAGAACCACTTTTCAACGATTCATCAACACAGCTGGGGACGGAAAAGACAAGACATGACCATCATTAGAGTTTGTGAACTCTAGAACACACCTTCGGGCGTGCTTATTCTGTTGTACAACATATTCCTTTTTCTCTATCACATTCACGGCATTTTGCTTCCCTCTCCCAATAAACAGCATCTCTGGTTATTCTTTTCTTTCGTTCTTTGAAATTTGAATTACTGGGATGGGAAAACGTCATTATTCTTCTGTATGTACCCCTATGGCAGTAACTTAGTGTGACCATGGACGTCCCTCGGGTGCTTCTAAATTGTATTTTTCCACGTTGTAGCTTTAAACTGTCTGGCCTCTAGGTCCGGCGAAATCCTGTAGATAATAAGTAACTGAATATCTATCTTCTATAATGGTCTTCGAAGTGAGAAAGTGGGTCGAGTAAAAGAGTCACAGTAAGATCTCGTTGTGCTTAGTCACCTTGTTTGAACGCGTCTGAAGTCTCTGACACCGGCAAAAGACCAGTCCAATGCAATGATCACTTTTACTCCTCTGGCAGGCGCCGCTTGCTCGTCGTCTACGACGCCGCTTGCTTATGTTCTCCAGGTCGACGATGTCAGAATACTGCTCGACTGTGGCTCGCCTGACTGGGTGCAAGAACCGTCACCTTTCAACGAGGATGCGATGACAGAAGACCCCCAGCCCCAGTCTCCGCCATGGCAAGAATATTGCGAGTCGTTGAAAAAGTGGGTGAATAAAGTCTCTAATACTCGTCTGGATTTAATAGGGAGTCAATTAGAATCGCGCCTACGATAGATCTCGTGTTACTCTCGCATGGAGACCTTGCACATTGCGGACTGTTCCCTTGGGCGTATTCAAGATGGGGATTGAAGGCTCCTGTGTATACCACTCTTCCTGTTCAAGCTATGGGACGGATTGCGGTCATGGAGGATGTTGAGGGTGTCCGGGCAGAATTTGAGGTGGAACTGGATGAATCTCTGGAACCAGAGTCGGAAACGACCATTGAGCCGACCGACGTTGAGGACCAACCACAAGAAAAGCCGTTGCCGACAACTGGTGCCAATGGAGTCTGCGTTGCCACCCTAATTGAAGTTCAAGACGCCTTTAGCTCTATTAACACCTTGCGTTACTCTCAACCAATCCATTTACAAGGTGAGGATGGTACATGCCGCTTCCAGTTTAGGTGTCGGATTAACCGTTCCTTTGCAGGAAAATGTCAAGGTTTGACAATAACGCCGTTCAATGCTGGTCACTCGCTAGGTGGCACTATATGGAAGATTCGGTCGCCGTCGTCTGGAACCATTTTGTACGCGGTGAACCTGAATCATATGCGGGAGAGGCATTTGGACGGAACGGTGTTGATGATGCGGCCTGGCGGTGGAGGAGGATTTGAGTCTCTTGTGCGACCAGACTTGCTCATTACAGACGCAGAACGAGCTGCGGTAATAACAAGTCGGAGGAAAGACCGCGATGCTGCTCTTATTGGTGTGTTTCTCTTCCCTGTCGAAGAATTATACAGCCTTCCTAACGGTTTTCAGATACAATTACCGCCACCCTTACTTCAAGAAACTCTTTGTTGCTGCCTTGTGACTCGAGTACGCGCATTCTCGAGTTACTTGTGTTACTCGACCAGCATTGGAACTACTCTCGCCTCAACTTCCCCATCTGTCTACTCTCAAAAACCGGTCGCGAAATGTTGACGCACGTCAGGAGTATGATGGAATGGCTGGGAGGCACAATCAATAAAGAGGATGTCGGCGAAGACGGGAACAAACGGTCACAGCATGCCAACAAACGTAGAAGGGATGACGAAGGAGAAGATGAAGCATTGGGAGCGTTTGCTCTGCGGTTCAAGCACCTTGAATTCTTCCCGAATCCACAAGCATTACTAGAACGACACTCGTCAAAAGACCCCAAACTAATTATTGCTATTCCGGCCTCACTGTCACACGGACCATCGCGGCAACTCTTTGCGGACTTTGCGACTGTTCCTGACAATGTTGTCCTCCTCACCAGTCGCGGTGCAGAAGGCACATTAGGCCGAGCGTTGTTCAACAAGTGGAATGATTCTCAGCGAGCAGACGATAAATGGGACAAGGGAAAGATTGGGCGAAATGTTATGATGGATGGTGCTATTCGCCTCAAGGTCAGTTCAACAGCTGTCGTTGAGCCTTTCTCTGAAAGTGCCATAGATGTACCACAAAGTTCCTCTCCAGGGAACTGAACTCGAGGAGTATATCGCGAGAGAGCGTGCCGCGAAAGAGAAGGAGGTAGCCCAACAAGCGGCCATGGCACGAAACCAGCGAATGCTCGAGGCTGATGAGGACGACAGCGATTCTGACTCTGACACCGACTCCGATGCGTCTGATGATGAGTCGGATGACGATCTGGACATGGAAGTTGATGGTACAGAACGCAAGCGAAGGAAGCGAAAGGGCGACAAGGAGGACGGCGGTGATTGGGCAGACGGAGATGAAGGTCTCACAAAGCAATTGCTCTCGTTTGACATACATTTGAAAGGAAAGGTGTCGAAGTCCACGTCGTTTTTCAAGAGTGTTGGAGGGCAGACTCAACGTTTCCGTATGTTCCCGTACGTAGATAAGAAGAGGAGGGTGGACGAGTACGGTGAGACCATTGATGTCGGTATGTGGCTGCGAAAGGGCAAGGCTCTTGAAGAGGAGGCGGAGCAAAAGGACAAAAAGGAGCAGGCAGACGATGATGATGAGGTATTTATTTTCTTCTCTTTCTACAGGGCGGTATTCATGCGTTTTGTTACAGAAAATCGCCGAACCACCCTCAAAATACGTCACGATGGAAGTCGAAGTCCAGCTTGCTTGCAGATTGCTTTTCATTGATATGGAAGGCCTGAACGACGGTCGTGCTGTGAAAACAATCGTCCCTCAAGTCAACCCACGACGCATGATCGTGGTGCATGCATCAGAGCCTGCGACACAGGCCCTCATTGATAGTTGTGGAAGCATAAAATCCATGACCAAGGATATTCACGCTCCTGCGAAAGGAGAGTCGATACAAATCGGCCAACAGATCAACAATTTCTCAATATCCATTAGCGACGAACTGCTCGCGTCTCTTCGCATGTCACGAGTGAGTAACTTTGCCAGAAACAGTTTTACTTGGTTTTATGATCGAATACTTCTAGTTCGAGGACAATGAGATTGGCTACGTGAGAGGGCGAATAGTCGCCCATGCGAACTCGACAATTCCTATCCTTGAACCAGCGTCATCCGCCTTCCCGTCACAAGCACCCGCGAAGCAAATCTTGCGACAGCGCAAGCTTGGCGCGCGGTCACAAGTCGCCCTTCCCCATTCAACAATGATTGGCGAGCTCAAGCTTACGGCATTGAAATCCCGCCTGGCTAGTGTTGGGGTGCAGGCTGAACTAGTCGGTGAGGGTGTGCTCATATGTGGAGCTGGCGCCAAACAAGGCTCGCTGGGAGACTGGACGGAAACGGTTGCAGTGCGCAAGGTAGCAAGGGGGAAGGTCGAGTTGGAGGGTAATGTTTCGGATGTGTATTATACCGTCCGGAAGGAGATCTATAATCTACATGCTCTCGTGGCTGCTGCGTAGTGTTGTTCGTCTGTATATCCTAGTGTACATGTATATCTTTTGTCATATGAACGTCCCCATCGGTTCGACTAGTTTCTAGAATTTGGGTCTGTTGTTGCGTAGAATCACCAGGTGAATGTGGTTGTTCCTTCTCCATCCTAAATGCCGTGATCCATAGGGCCCCAAGTAAATATTCTGAGATCCTGAGCAGTGTGGTCGAGCACAGACCCTACAGATGGGATCGTGGTCAGGCAACGGCGAAGACACGTAATCAAGTTACCGGCGTTTATTCATACATACTAGTGCTCAAGGTGACCGGTGAAACCTAAGATCGAGGACCCTGGAATATGCATCTCGGATCCGAGTATGCCATCGCCATTGATTGTGTCGCTAATGACCGTAAGTAATGGTAGGTATAACTTGGATTATATAGTCGAAGTGTAATGAGTGAGGTGTACGGCGTGTATTATAATATACGAGAATAGCGACAGGTGGGGGGACAGAGATTGCCTAGGTTTGAGTGGGATATGGTGGTGGCAGCTCCCTGATAGAAGGAAGGCCAGAATCTGTGTGCTGGATGATAATTTCCTCTCCGGGGGCGCCAGACGGTCCAGCACCACTGGAAGAAGCAGACATTGCCTCCGAGGCCTTTGAGTACACCGAGTTAGCAGGCCCACTGGCAGCAGAAGCCGGGGCTGTTGCACTGGGGCGCATCGAGGATGTATCGCTGGTGGGGCCTCTTGGCGCACTAGCAATGGGTGCTGTGAAGGTTGGTGGAACGATGGAGCTTCCAACGGATGTAGCGGAAGCAGGCCCAGGGTATCGGTTCTCTGCTTCCTGCTTCTTTGACATGATAGTACTTGGAACTGAAGAGACACTGAATGGGCCTCCGACATCGAAAGGGGTGATGCTTGGGGGACCACCAAGTGGTGACGACGGATTTTTATTGAAGTGAACCTTCTCCGTTTCAGAGTCTTGACCAGTTTCCCTGTTCTTCCTTCTTCTGAAGAACCAGATGGCGAAACCTATGGCGCCGAGGAGAACGACAACCACAGGGACAGTGATTCCGGCGATTAACGCTGTATTGTTTTTGCCTCCTTCCTTCTGTTCTGCTTCACTGGGTTTGTTTCCGCTTTCTGCATCTGCTTTATCTCCACCGGGTGCGGGTCGTCCGTCGTCTTGCTGCGGGGTTTCTGCCTGCTCAGGCTTGACAAACCCTAGAGATACCCAGTCTCCTTGAGAGGTGAGTAGACCTGGACATACTGGCTCGCCAACACCTTCTGTGGCGATTAAAAAAGTGCCAGTGGCCCAACGACCAGTCCTAACAAAACAAAGTTTGATCAAGAGATGCACATAACAAAAGAGAAACTTTACTTACGAGTCAGAGGCAGATACAGCTAGCTGTGCACCAGGAGGTGCCCTGTTAATCCAGATATAGGCATCGAACTGAGCGGTCAGGGTATCATTGGTTACGGTGGGTGCATCCAAGGAGGCGATGGTTATGTTATAGGGCGGCACTCCTCCATCTATAGCAATGCCCAACGGTTCACAATTCTGCAATCTTCCGGTGACATTGGTCCACACAACGAAGTCAGGCTGGGCAGGACTTGATACGACGCAATCGACAGAGCTCCCGGCGACAACATCAAATGTTATTGGGGGGATTCCACCTCCACTGGCAGTAGAATCGACAACGTTTAACACAAGCTTTGAACCTAGTAAGGGTAATGTTCTTGGTCAACGAGAAGCACTGAAATTCAGCACAAAAAACACTTGCCTGGTGGATGTGTGACAGTATAGCTGAGTGCCCCGTCCTCCGTCCCTATGAGCGATCTCCTTGGAGTGCCGTCGATCTCATAGGCGATCATATAGTACGGGGGGACGCCAGCACTCAGCTGAGACTCCACCTGGATTGCGAGAGGTTGGCATGTAGGAAGGCTGGTACCCAGTCCCTACACAATTCATCGCGACGTTAAATTCGGGAGGACATCTGGATTCAATGCGGCTTAGACACTTACATCGGACAAAAATCGAAATTGTTGCGAGATGGGACGGTCTTGAGCCAGCGATGGGGAAAGAAAGCTCAGGCAAACCAGAGCAACGGACAGGAGCGGGCGGTGTCGGTACATCGCGGTCAGTGTTGGCAGGATCTTTGTACTGTTCGATGTTCAACTGAGGATGAGCACTCAGGGAAACGGACCCTCAGGCGGGTCGCAGCTACGTGGTGGCTAAGCAGTCAAAATGGTGGGCGGGAAAAAGATTCGAGTGGCAACTCCACAGTCCATCGCCACCATACTTTGAAGTGTGTTTCACGGCCAAAATGTTTCCACAAGAGTCGACAACTTGGCAGGATCAAGATTTTTAATAGCCCCCTCAACGTAACCTCCATATGTCCACTAACATCAATGATGGGAAGTATATCGGATGTTTCAAAGTACTCAAACTGGCCTAGCAGACAGCAAGTCAAGCCTGGTGAATATGAAAAGAGCATATATTCCTCACCATTTTGGATCGATTATAGCGCTAGCGTATTCAGAAAAATACGATAACTAAATTTTCTTGAAGTCCAGATCACCAACCCATATCATGCGAGAGGCTACATGGAGTTGAGTGGCAAGCGAAAATGGGCAGTCAGGAGACGGCGGGAAGGGAGCCGGTCGGTGCCTATGTCGAATCCCCTTTGTCTGCCGGAATTTCTAAGATTGACACGGTTAGGAACAGTCCCGAGCCATCTGGTCTAGCAATGGAGACTAGCAACGATTACGAAATCAGTCGGGAGCTGACGCAGTTCATTCGCCAGTTCAAGTTCTTCTCCACCTACATAACAATGTCATTCCATTAGTGATTAAATGTGTGACTAGAATTCCATTTGGTAACCGATAGTAAGCTATGAAAATAAGCCGAGGGCTCTTTCACGAGATAATCATAATCATGTATGGCGTCTTTAACACACCTCTAAAGGAATGGCACCTTCTGCATTTCACCAGCCGCAAGCAAATCATCGTCAAAGGCCTCTTCAGCATGTTCTTCTGGTGCAACTTCTGGATCATGTTCGCCGTCATATTCATCATGATCCTCTTCTTCATCTTCGTCGAAATCCATGTCTTCTTCGTGCAGAGACCCAGGCATGCTTGTGATACTGCGCCTACGCTCTCGTCTAGCCCTTCCATGGTTCTCTTCATCTTCGTCGTCAGAGCTATATGGATCCGGGCTGACGCTCCTCCGAATGCTGTTAACCGTGCTCATAAACCCGAGCGTCGTGCTAAGCCTTTCGAAAGAAGACATTTGGCGAAGCTGGTTGTCTCTCTCGCCGTCTTCCTCTTCCAGTAAAGACCCTACGTCAGGTTTCATGGTCGCCTGCCTGCCTCCAGCGAGGCTGAAGTTGCGCAAGCGAGCCAGAGTACTTTGATTAGAGGTGTCCGAACGAGCACTTAAAGCCGGGGAGGGTGGAGACAAGTCCGGAAGAGGGAATTCTTGAACAGGTGCTCGCCAATAGTTAAAGTCTGTGAACTCTGGCGTCCATTTCCTGTGGATTGGAGGGAACATCTGGTCCACCAAATCAGTCATATGGATGTATCTAAGAAACAAGATTTCAGCACACGGTCCAAGTTCAAAAAAGGAAGGGAGCATTTACGAAGACTTATAACCAGCGAGTTCCAGCAGTTCCATCTTCACCTCACCCGCCGAGTCGATGGTGAATATCCGAGCGCTCGGAATATTAACGCTTCGATACGAGAGGGCATCTGTAATCCTATTTCCGAAGCCTGCATAGAATGGGTATTTGGAATGTTCGCCGAAAAGACGCTGGATATCTCGCAAACAAGCCATCTTGAACACCTCGGGCTTCCGCATAATGACCTCTCTGGGTATGACCGTCAGCGTCGTAGAAGTATAGAGATAGTTGATAACGCACCTGTGCAGCGAGGCCATTAATCTATCCGGACTCATGATTACCGGACCCTCTGGTAGCTGATAGTTGTTTTGCTTGATTCCTTTGAGGTACCCACGGGTAGCATCTGCTTGTCCGATTGCACGGGAAGTAAGGTACATGATCTTGTACCCGTTTCTGGTGATGTCGGTGTATAATTTGGCGACACCTAGATGCGTCCAGTCGCGTCCAATCATCGCGAATACGTGACCCAGACCGTCCGACCTACGACCTCAGTGAGTATTTCTTTATTCCCAGATATTGCATGAAAGCTGACTTTGTAATGGTGCCATCGATATCAGAAACAACAACAGCGTCGGTGTAGTCCCATACAAAGATCCTGGCAGTTGCTGCAACGGCCCCAGTTGTAGAGAGCGAAAATGTAATGGTGTTGGCGCCAGGCTTAAGGTCAAGTGATTTCTGAGGGGTGTTATGTTAATGGACGACGAGGGGCTTCTATACCGAACACTTGCCAACTGATCAGAGGTCAAACGAAGGGTTTTCGCGTACTTGATATTGCGAATAGGTTCCGCTGGACGGTGAGGCTCTTGGATAGAGGGGCCAGGTTCCGTGGGCGTCACTTCAACTTTGAGCTCCTGTTCCTCCGAACGCTCGGTAGGCGGGTTCACAGATGGGAGATGCTCTTGTTTCATGTCCTTCATAGAAAATGAGTCTTTGAAGCACGGATGAACATATCAACCTTACCTCTGTGGCTGGAGCTGCTGAACCATTCTGAGGGTGAATATCGACATTTGTGGTTCGTCGGCTTCTACTCCACCATTGAGTCCACGACGATGAAGTGGGTTTGATCCCAGGAGGCGCGGTTTCAGGTCCCGGGATGTCTTCTATTGGTTCGGATTTTGCTCTCAGATGTATTGGCTTTGATCCTTGTTCTTCCTGAATACCAGGTGCTCCGCGCTCTACTTCGTCGTTCGATGGTGAGGTAGGACGCGATTCTTCCTCTGACGCAGGGGACATAGGCCTTGAACTTGGACCGAACGTTCGACGTTGCAAAGCAGCTTCGCGCCAGTGTACAAGGGCATCCATCAGCGGGGAGCCATCTTGGCGGGTCACATATCTATGTGCAATAGGTCAGCATTATACGTGCACCAAAGTCCCGGAAACGTACTGGTCGATACCAATCCACCGAATAACCAATGGAGGAGCTGAAACTATGCTCGAATCCTCAAGGAAGGTGTTGAAATCGACTAGGCCTTTCTGGAACACCTGAGCAGTATGTACGGGGTCTTCCTTCTTGAAGAATTGGCGTATAGCTTCCCCCGAGTATTCCCCGGTATCTTGCGTACTGTCCCGTTCGAGAGTCTCGTCGGGGAACACACTAAGCTCAAAGCCTACGCGCCGACCTTCTATTGACAGGATGAATTTTGTTGGGTCTCGTTTATTGGCATGCAGTGTGCCACCCAGACCAAACTCTGCGTTTTTTGAAGGGCTCTCGTCGATGCCAACTTCCTCAACCTTGACGTCATACACATCAGCGTCCTCTTCGTCAAAGTCCTCATACTCTTTCCAACGTCTGCGGCGTTCCCTATGCTTTCGGCGCGTGGGGCTGTCTGGAACGGCGGCTGGAACGCTGTGACTTCTCCCATGCTCCTTCTCCGCAAGAGACCGACCCCGATGAGTGATAGGTTCTCCGTCGTCTTCCTCTTCGTCGCTATCTTGCATCACAGGTAACTGCATCCCACCGAGACGGCCGTTGCGGATTTGAAGCGTCTTGGCTCTTCTATGTGAGTTTGCAGGTGTGCCGTAAACCGGACCTTCGAGCCGACCACTTTTCGAGAAAGTGGCCTTCATAGGTGATGGTTGGGGGAAACCTCCCCACTCCCATGAGTATTCTTGAATCTGCAGCCGTTGTGGTTGTGTGTTCTGTGTTGTCTCTGTGGAGGAGCCTGAAAGAATTTGGGTGGAATTAGCTTCGATTTCATCCATGACGTCAGGGGGCGGCTCAGAGGTGGCACGCAGCATTGGAAACGGAACGGTTTCAGGCTGACTGGCGCCATCGGATGCTGGAGAGGCGGGAGGTGAAGGTTCGTCCTCAGAAATAGATATTGACGGCGTAACGCCTAGGGAGCCATCTTTCAGTTAACTAGAGGAAAAACTGTTGAGGGACCACTTTACCTGTCGGTATTGAACTTGGAGGCAGGCTGAACTCTGAAGACCGAATGGTTTGACCTGAGCGTTCACGGTTGTGGTATCCAGAGTGATATCCCTCAATGTCCAAAGCAACGTCTGGAGAGTTTTAGGACATCGGTAATGTAAAAGGCAACGAAATCACTTACCGTGATGGTACTCGACCTCTGGGAGGTGTGCTTCACCACTCAAAACCTTGAGTGCTTCATCTACGCGTCGGTCCTGGTAATCCATCTCCGGAGTGCGCTCCCTTGACGGCGATGTCCGTCGACGTTTCGATGCTTCAGACAGAGAGCTTTGCTGGTTGATTGTCGCTCTGGAATCAGACCGCTTTAAAAAGGACGGGACATGATTGGCCTGTTTCGGGGTGGTCGTTACCCTATCGTCTTCCTCCAGCCTCGCTTTGCCGTTTAGCTGAACAGATCCATCGACTTGGTCGTTGAGATCGAGATATTCCGGTTCTTGACTCCCTACTTCCTCTTGCCGAAGTCGAGCTTCATCAGCCTCCGACCTTCTTTGTTCGTCAGACTCGTCGTCATCTCGTCTTGCACCAAAGCGATCGGTGGGGGTCTCTGGAACGACTTCGGGCTCGGTAGGTTGGATGATTGGGCTGGTAATGAGGTCTTCTGGAACATCTCCCTCCGTTTCGAACACAAAGAACGCTTCCCCAGCTTCCCCGATTTTCATGCTAAACGGGATGGGGTTTCCATTGACAGAAACGTTGACCTGGGCGATTACCATTACTATGAGTAGCAGCGGAACGCGGACATTTACGCACCTTTTTCTCGCTGGGTCTAAGTACCTGCCATTTTCCAAAGCGAACGTGGAACGGTGAGCAAGCCAGCTCCGTCTCGCCATCAGGTCCTAGTCGCTCAATGACGATGACATCGATGGCTCCAGTCAAAGTCGAAGGATTTATTGGCGGTAATTCCTTGTAGTACTGGTAGGGAGCACTGATAGCACTTGCTACGCCCCGAATATAGTTCATGTAAGGGAGAGGATGAGAGCAACGACGAACACGTGAAATGTAAACGCTCGCGGTTGGAGTTATATATATTATCGCGCCCAATGAAGCTCAACAAGAGAACACTGACAAAACACATGTGATATGCAGTTTCTGGGCTTCCTTAATACATCTACTACTAAAAACAATCAGAAACCCATATCTAATGATGTTCCGCCTCAGCTTCGTGGTCATAGACTGGCCCTAGAGTAGGCTGAAAGTAATGTGATCAATGTCGTTAGTCCGGAAGGAACTGGGACATTCTGACGGTAAACGTACCGGTGTATTTCGTTCCCTAGGAAAGATAGAAGACTTGATAAGCAAAGGTCCGCACACGTTGAAGGTAAGTCTTACCATTTTGTGCCACCAGGAGCGGTCGGGCCTTGGGATCCCTTCAGTCAGCTGGTCAAAGGCCTCGGGTGAGGTTGGAGACATACATGTATACGGGTCAGGGTGCTTGAATCGCGCGAGTTCAGCCTCTGCTTTTTCGAAAA
Source organism: Coprinopsis marcescibilis (assembly GCA_004369085.1). Lineage (NCBI taxonomy): Eukaryota > Fungi > Basidiomycota > Agaricomycetes > Agaricales > Psathyrellaceae > Coprinopsis > Coprinopsis marcescibilis. Next base: position 88,538 of record ML210243.1, read on the forward strand.
GCTGGGTCAGAGCACGGGGGTCGGTGACATGGCTAGAAATGGGACAGCAGTCAGCACTCCTGGGCCCTGGCGAACAACGACGCGGTATAGGACGTACCGGTTTCGTTCGAACTGGGCTCTGATTTGAAGTGCTTGAGGTCGCCACTTGTCCCTGCGAATGGTCCAGTCTAGAGCATTCTTGAGGTGCCGTCTGTACAGTGACTTGACATAGAGACGATGAGTCGTTGAGAACGGCACCGTCGACATCGTGTTGGAGTGAATGAAATCGGTGGACGCCGAGGCCCAGCGGAACCAGAACAATTCGCTGACTAATGCCAAAAAGTTGGGCGGAGCCGCAACGAGGACGCTAGCTCTCTCGACTCAATTCCTGTCTTGACGTCGTCGTCCGCAACGACCTCGAGCTCGACGTGTTGAATATGGATCCACACTCTAGAAGATCACAGTTCAACCAGCGTCAGCCAAGGTCGGGGCCCCAGACACGCCTCATCGACACGATGCCTCTCAAGGACCCATTAGCAAACCCGCTCAAATCAGCCCCAAAGTCAAAAGCACCAGAGCAGACAGCGGCCCTACTCATGCGGCGTCCGATAGCGACGAACTCGCGTATAAAACAAGGCGAAAATCTTCGTCGTGACATGTATCTCGCATTCGTAAACAACGCACTCAGAGAACGATCTCAGGTTCGCCTCAACTCTCCTCGATCTTGAGCAGTCGATTGATGTATTCACAGGGAAAGAGTGGCCCGTTCGATGAGCTAGTGAATCAATTCGCCCTCAAACCGTCAAGTGCGGATAGTCTTCAAAACCAACCTGGCCAATTGAGATTCTGGATTCTTGCCCTCTCGCATGTTGTCTCTCGTCTTGAGCGCAGCCATTCTGCACTTGTCGAAGCCATTGTGAATATGCCATGGACAACACTGGACTCGGTGACAGTGAAGTCATATACTGTTTTTATCGGTATGCTTCTCAGTGCACGTCCAGAGTATCTTTCGCTGGTTTTATCCAAGATTGTACAGGGCTTTACCCATCGTGAGTCCAATTCATGGTCATGTTATTGTACATCAAGTGCTAAAACTCAATTCTTGTAGAATCTGGGATTCAGGCTCTTGATGTTGGAATGCCCGAAGGCTCATCGAAACCGTTGACACGACGAGTAGTATACGACCGCCTGCATTATCTCCTCAGTCATATTCTCTCCCTCATTCCAACCTTGCCGTCAACACTCCAACCCCTTCTCGTTCGCCATTTTCCTCACAAACGACAAAATCAGCTCGCGCAGACGACCTATATTCGCAATATGCTTCGGATCTCAACGTACTGCCCCGAGTTGGCCGACAAGATACTTGCCACCATCATCGACAGGGCAATTCAGATCGATGTGGGTCATTTACGGCGTCGATCATTCCATTAATTCTAACCGAACGACAGGTTGAGATTCAAGTTGAGCTGGAAGAACTGGATGACGAAGAAGACGATGCACCCATGGCAGGGGTTTTCGAATTTGATCCGTTCGACGTAGTAGTCGGTCAAGAGGGAGAAGGCTGGGACTCTGACGAAGAAAACGGAAATGACGATGGAGACGATATCGGAGATGACTTCAGTGACATATCGTCTGAGGGTGAAGACCCAGATGACGCGAACCACGTCGAATTGCCGACCAATGTCAAGCACGTCCAGGATATGGTCAAGAAGCTGGACGCGATATTGACTCTCATGTTTGAGCATTTCAGACGCACTCTGACTCAACCGCAACCTCCTCCACCCGAAGAACCCACATCGTCTCCCGAACCACCATCCTCCTCAACACAATTAGATCCGGAAATACCAGTTCCTCCTTCCACACAAAACAGTGAAACTTCAAGATCGGAAGTTGTCCGCATGACATTCGATGCACTGCTGTCCATCTTCGACAGAACCATTCTCAACACGTTCAAGTCGCGCTACACGCAGTTCCTCATCTTCTGGTATACTTCACTGGATCATGAATTTGCCGACATCTTCCAAGGAATGCTCGTTGACCGCGCACTGTTCTCACCAACTCACATTAGCGCCACCAGCAACCCGTCCTCGACTGCAGAGCTCACTCGTGCGGCGGCCGCTTCATACATTGGCAGTTTCGTCAGTCGGGCTACCTTTGTGGATAAGGAGGGTACTCGTAGGGTGGTTGGGGTTCTCTGTGACTATCTAAGTGCTCATTTGGATGGTGTCGACGAAGCTATTAGGGAGCAGGGGTCGTCCTGGATTGCGTCAACAACTCCATCGCAGCATACCATCTTCTATGCGGTCGCGCAAGCGGTGTTCTTGATTTTCTGCTTCCGGTGGCGAGACTTGCAAGAAGAACTCGATTTGGACGATGACCCCCTTTCAAGTCCTTCAAGGGCGGTGAAAGACAAGTGGATCCCCCATTTGCATGTGTTGAAGAGAGTTGTCCTGTCCGCTCTAAATCCTCTCAAGGTAGGCCCGCATTTAAGCTGAGAGGCAACTGCCATTTACTTACACTTTTCATAGATCTGCTCAACAGGTGTGGTGATGCAGTTTGCCAAAGTCGCGCATCAAACGGACTTTGTCTATTGCTACAGCATCTTGGAGTCCAACAAGCGTTCCGAGTACTGTTCGACATCTAATGGGACGTCGTCGACAGGGGCCGCTCAGTCATCCATGCTCCGCGGTCGACTGAACGAAGAACTCAACACTTTCTTCCCGTTCGACCCTTACCGCTTACCCAAATCGAATGTTTACATTCAGGACGTTTACCGCGAATGGTCGTCTGTTGCAATTGGCGAAGAAGATGACGACGACGATGAAGAAGAGTTTGTGGATAGCAGTGATGAGGAGGATGACCGCACATCTCAGTCGGGGGCATCGTCGAATGGATATCTTGATATACCCCGGGCGAACAAGCAGGACGATGATGATGGAGGGCTGGGGTCGTCATTGGTGGCTATGAGCATAAGCCCAAGAACTTCGGGCAACACTTCAATCGTCATGGGCTCAATACCAAAACCCCTCTGTTAGATTTGTTGTGGCTTTACCAAATCATTATATATCCCACTGTTATCGCGTACATCCGCTATCACCCTTTTACTATATTTCGCTTGGCTCTACCCAACTATTACTTGTTTTCTTGTTAATCGCAGAATAACTTGGCTTATGGCAAGCGTCGTCAACATTTCATACAGGTACATATGGTATCGAGGTGTGGCTAGCAGATAGCAAGCCCATTAAAGTACAATAGATATGCCATACATACAGAAAGTTCGAAGATAACAGCATATTTGTGTGAAGCAAGCGACATAACATGTCCTCTAATTCTAATTGACCTTCTTCCCTTTTCGCTGCCTTGCAGAGCGTTTGGGCGTCGGCGCAGGCGATTCCGCGGGACGGTTCTTTGCAGTTGGTTTGGGTGAAGATGGAGTGGGGGTGTTGCCTGTAGATTCTGGGCTGGACTTGATAGATTTGGGAGGTTCACTCGCGGCGACGTTGGCACCGGCCTTTTCGACGCCGGGTGGTCGGGGTGGCTGCTGTGGTTTTTTGTGAAGGAAGCTAAGGAGAACGGAGGCGAGTCCACCGCTACCCAGCAGGAGGAACCATCGTGGGATACGGTTCATCGTTGTGTACCCTTTGGCCATCCAAACAGCGAAAATATCGAGGAGCCATTCCCTGAGAGACGTGTAAGAGGGAATGATAAAATGCTCTATAAATTTGTACTCGCCGTTCACCACCTGGTGCCCAGATGCTGCTCCACGGTGGGATTTGGAGGTAGCCCTCAGTCTTGAGGAACTCTCGAAGCGCATCATCATTGATTCGCATGTTTCCTGGACGGAAGAAGTACAGGGTTTGCCCATTGTCTTTCGCAACTACGACGTATGGTGCCCTGGTTTGTGGGTAATTAGAAATCAGTGCAGTAGAGTTGCGGGATTCGACGCACTTCCAGACATTCCATTTGGTGGTGAGGTAGGTGACGTCAAAGTAGTCGATTCGACCCCAACGGACAGCAGGGAGGTCACCCGCAAGCACGCTCTTGTTGTATGCAGAGTCGAACATCTCGTCAACCAGTTTGGACAAAGGCTCTTGCCTGTTCTTGGATACAGTGCTGGGGAGGAGACGTTTGGACCAGCTTTAAAAGTTGTCCTTGAAATATTACTCACATTGCAATGACCCATGTCCTATCCTTTGCTTCCTCCTTCGACTCGAACTTCTCCTCCTGTATGAGCTCTTTGTAGTTTCCGTCGGTAATGAGTGGGATACGGTCGTCCCATATCTTCTCGTTCAGTCGCTCTGTGAGGTTGACCCCAAGTTTTCCGAGGACAGACCCGAGTAGTCGTTCAGGATCGAGGAGCTCCTTCAAGCCTAATCTCGGTGCTTCGGGGTTCTGCACCGCTGGATTGGTGGATTGACCTGGTGTATACGTCGCTTCCGCTTCCGCGACTGTCGTTTCGTATACCGGCTGACCAGGCTTCCACCCCTCAGAGAAATACTGCGCCTGGACAGACACTGAGCCAAAAGCGAGGCAGCCGAGAGCGAAGTGGGAGAATTTCATGGTAAAGTTATCGTTTGAAGGGAAACCCTGTTAGATAGGGTTTATATCTTGCGATATTGGATGCGTGGTGGAGGCTCTGAGTCAGTGCGGCCTTGTCGTTGCTGGTCGCCTGCAACAATAGGGCCGCAGAGTCGAACAATAGTGACGGACCTCGCGTGGCAGTGATGCTCGGGCCAATGGAATTGCACGCGCGCGCCTGTCGTGTTGCGTGTGAATCTGATAAGCTTGGCACGTGCTTAATTGGGGGCCATGCATCTATTCCTTTCGGTAATGAGTGACTACAGCGCTGGCATCACCACCTGGTTTCTGTCCTCTACGACGTCTCCGACAAGCTCTTTATCCGACCATACCCAGCTGGCCCAGTCCTGGATAGTATATCCAGAGGTCTCTCTATAAACAAGCTGCAAGACAGCTGCGATTAGACGAGGTCCAACCATGATGGCGCTTTGGACGTGGCTTGTATCGCTAGCCCTGTGTTGTTATGTACAGGGCGCTGCTACAGAAAGTGGGTGACGTTTCTAAGGGATAACCAGTATCGGCTCTGATCATATCTCTTCTCAAACAGAGATCCCTTCAGCAGCTTCATTCTATGTGCAGTCAATACCAGGAATTGTGCAGAACCCTGACATACCCCTACAAATCTATTCCGGACATTTGGCGGCAGAACCGAACATGACAAGAGTCGCAAGTAACGATGTTACCGCTCATCTCTTTTTCGTACTAGTGAAGAATAGGCGGGTTGCAGATAAGCAGCGGGTTGTATTTTGGTTCAACGTACGTTCGCTCGCAACCCAGCTATCATGGCTACTTTAGCTAACAACCTTTCTTTTGCTCTGTAGGGAGGCCCAGGATGCTCTTCTTTCGATGGTCTCATGATGGAGGTCGGGCCTTGGCGCTGGGATGGGAAGCCAGTAGGAAGCGAGTCCTTCGTTGTGAAAGAAGGCGGCTGGGAAGAGTATACAACCATGGTGTATGGTGCGTAACCTCTTGTGCTGCGGGCTTTCTACTTGTGGCTAATACAATAGCTTAACAGTCGACCAACCCCCCGGGACTGGCTTCTCCTTTAGCAGTACGGACCAATATGCACACACTATGAAAGATGTGAGTTCATTTGTGATATCAATCAAGAAGATTCTTCACTGACATCTGTCAGGCAAGTGGACATTTTATGGAGTTCCTCAAGAACTTTTATGCTGTGTTTCCCGAATACAAAAACGTTGATGTAGGTTTGAAAACATCGAAACATGAACGTTTTACTGACTATATTGGTATCAGACCTACCTTGCTGGCGAGAGCTTCGCAGGACAGTGGATACCGTTTTTTGGTACAGAAACCGACCTATTCTAGTTACTATTGCTGCTAACATATACACCTACAGCTGAGGCAATCCTTGATTCGAATTTCGGTGTTCCACTTCGAGGGGTTGCAATCGGCAATGGCTGGATGGATGCTAAGAGTCAATATCTTACCTATCTTGATTACGCTATGAAGATGAGCCTTTTGGAGGAAGGTACTGAGGTGAGTCATCATAGGCTCTCATAGATCTACAGTCTATCAACAGAACTATCACAGGACTACAAACACGTCAAGACTGAACACGAACGTTGCGAAACCGCATTGGCCAGCATCAAAGACAATCCCGTTCATGTTCGAGAATGCGGCGGTGTCATCAATGGAATCATTCACAAGAAGAAGCCAAAGTAAGTACAGTCGAGCCAATTTAATACACTAATTGCTGATACTGTTTCAGGGTCGTCAATGGAAAGGAGATGTGCATGAACATGTACGACATACGGTATGAAGACACCTCGCCCGCATGTGGTTTGAACTGGCCTCCAGAAATGCATGCCATCACCCATTTCCTCGACGTGAGTGGACTCAGTCCCTTTAATCAGTTGTGAACTGAAGAGTATGTTATGCTTTCTGAAAATAGCGACAAGATGTTGTCAACGCCATTCATGCACAAGCCCGTCCTGGCGCGTGGGTCGAATGCCGCGGCGACGTTCACAGGGCATTTAAAGACAAGACTGAACAATCTGGCGTCACCGTCCTTCCCAAGGTCTTGCAGAAGATTCCCGTTCTTATCTTTGCCGGTGATCAAGACTTGATTTGCAATTATGCTGGGCTGGAGAGGATGATGAGAACCATGACATGGAATGGGGAGACAGGACTCGGAGTGAGTTGTGCGACCCAAGTTATTACCTGTCTTGCTCATCGAGTCCTTTAGACTGTGCAAACCAAAACGTGGAGCGTGAACAACACTAATGCTGGAACTTGGGTGACCTCCCGAAACCTAACCTATGTCAAGGTATTGTTTCGATGGGTTCAAAAGTTGAATATCCTTAATCTGACGCTGTTTCGCAGGTATTCAATGCTTCGCACATGGTGCCTTTCGACCTTCCTCATGTATCGCACGACATGATGCTTCGATTCATGGGTGCCGACTTTTCAAAACTTGTTGGAGGATCAGCCAAGATCCCCAGCAGTCTCGGCCACGTCTCCAAACCTGTCTTTGTGGGAGAGGAAAAGCCTGCAGACAAGGCCACCGCACCAGCAGCTAAAACTCCAGAACAGGAGAAAGCCATGTGGGAAGCATACTATAACGCTGGTTCAGCTGCTTTGGTGCTCGTCTTGATCATGTTGGTCATTGGACTGTTTACTTGGTATCGTGTAAGGAAGAATCGCCTGCGGCTGCCGGCGAATCAGACCTCAGAAGCTTATGAAGAGGAACAAGTTCCGCTTAACACTTCGATGCGGGATGAAGAGGCTGGCCCGTTGACTGCGACGAGGAAGGGCAAGGGGAAGGCTGAACCCGTTTTCGACGTAGGAGACAGTGACGACGACGAGCCGTATAATAGAACCGGCGATGGTACCCGCAGATAGTTACTCGATGGGGTGTACAATGTTATATTTATTCTTACCTTATATGCACAACGCACACAAATTACCCAAAACGATCCAGACAAAATTGGCCGTTGGTTGTGATGATGTCAGAACTGGTGCCGGTGAACGATAATTGAAATTTTTGTGCCAAAGAATTTTTTTATTTCACAAGAGTTTACGATGTAGATAATGGATGTTTCCGTCATGGTTTCGCCCGACTGTCAAAGCCACATAGTGGCACATCCCGAAGGATGGGGTACAAGAGGCACAGGAATATGACGACGCAGATCCCTACAGCATCAGCCATCCACCTCGAATCAACACCGAAGCGGACTCGAAGCAGATAACGAGCGCATAGAGAAAGCTCATTCTCGTGAACACCCATTGTGAGGATGCCTCGCTCCGCTAACCTGAAGATAATCGCCAAACCAGTCGAGTAAACGACTAGCACGGTAAACCGAGAGACGCTTCGGATGGTTAGAACGGACACTGAGGAAAACCGATGAAACTTTCGCAGCGGACTTATAAGAGGCCCTATTTCGGCAATCACCGGGATATGCTCACGGTCACGCGACTGACTCGATCACACATGGACGCGTCGATTTTTTGGGACGCGTTCTTTCCTTTTTTGAATGACCTTTGTAATTGAAAACAAGGAGTGTCTTTGTCTACTGCAGAAACAAGTCCAACTGCAAGGTTGCAGACTTCTTTAACGATGACAACCAGCCTTCGGCCATAAAGCTGTAAAGTGGCTCTCGCTCTCATTACGTTGCTAACGAATTCTCGACAGTTGTTGAGCACGGTCAAGTAGTACAAGGCCGTGCCTGTATTTTGCAATTTGGAGTGGCTAATACCGCCAGTGGAAGGCAACCACGATAAGAGCACGCTTATACTCCCTTTAGTAGGCATTCTACCGTGCCGTTGCCCTTGCCAACCACTAGCTAGGGAAGGAGTGTATTAAAGGCGGACTGGGACAGGGAGTCCTTGTGGGCCACTCAAGCTGCCGCAAGAACACCACCTGTCCTCGCTGCCCTCTCTTCAAGGTAAGATTATACTCTCAGAACCACGTATGTCTAACTTACTGCTTCTCGTATATAGATTCATCGCCACAAACTCAACCAATCGCCCTCGACAACCGCCAGTTCCAATTTAATCCTCCTAGTCGTTTTTCGTTCTCTGATTTTGCTTCTTCTCTCTGCTTCCAGCTCAATAACACAAATAATGTACAAAACTCCAACTCGCCGAAAGCCCACATGCCAGAAGTGCGGTGCTTTCATGGAAGGGCATAAGCGCCTGCAAGGGTCGCCTGTTTGCCCTCGTACTTCCCCGGCGAGCTCCCTTCTCTCCCCACCGGCTACTCCTGAACGTAATTACACGACGCCATCGGAAACATTGGGTACCACTGCCGAAGTTACCCGCACCCTCAACCGAGCCACATCTCCCTCAACAGAGGCCCTCAAGCTGACAAGGCTTCCGGGAGGAGGTTGGCACAGGCGCAACCCGAACTGGACCAGCGGGAGTGCCTACGATATTAACGCGATCAACAACGCCGACGTGAAGCCAACGCGAGAAGTGAACCGTCTCGCTTCCACCTCTTCCCTGGTCTCCACTGTATTGATTGGTGACGATGGGAGGACTATTCGCGGGGACTCGCCCGCGTTCTTCCCCTCTTCACAACCATCTCTGGTCTCTACTGTCTTAATTGACGACGACGGGAATACCATTCGCGGCTTCTCTCCTTCCTTTTCAGACCTTCCTTCCCAGCCATCCACCATCCGCAATACGAGTAGCCGCGTATCAGAATGGCTCAAATCACGCGACTCGCCGTCGCTCGAGATACCAGAGACTACAACCTGCTACGAAGGCGAGGAAATCTGGCCCAGTGACAGTCTCTCCGAAGTCGACGAGTCGAGAAGTTGGATGCACAAGTTGTCAAACTTCTCTGGGTTCAACCATGCCGTCACCATTTTCCGGGTCAACGAGCACCAAGTGGGAGAGCTCCAGGAGAACGCGAAGATGAACGGTGTCCATGCCGCAGTTAGGAGGACACCTGGGCCTTCCGGAACCAGCGCCACAGTCATCATCGGGAAGAGCCAAAGATCTGTCGAGGATTTCGCCAACCACCGCTTATCGCCAATCTCTGAATATGGTCAACATGCGATGCCCGGAACTTTGGTCAGGGAGCGGCCCTCTTTCAACTCAGTCGGATTTTTCCAGGTCTTACTTGCCAGCGCCTTGACTGCACTTTTTGTGGTCTACGGCCTGCGCGCAACTTCTACGGGAGTTGCAATGTTGTAGCGATTCAACATATCTGTGGGTACTCGAGTAAGTGGCACTTGCATTTCAATCCATGAGTAGTTGATTAACACAATTTCTAGCTATCTTTGAATGTCAAGTAACCCGCATGTGGGCTCTGGGGGATCATTCTTTGTCCGATTTTTCTGTCGTCCAAAATGTTGTTTTGCTATCGTCGCCTTGTTTTCCCCTTTGCTCTGTCTTGTTGAATCGACTTTCGCCCGGACTTTAACAAACCAATATCGTTGTACATTAATATGCCGCTATATTTGTGTTTCGTTTCTTGCCTATATGCCCCCTTTTCTTCTTCTTCCATCGTATGCCCATTATGCCGATTATGCCCCATCCTTTACTTACTTGTACGCCCCTTCCCGACTCCAGAGCGAACGAACGAATAAACCCTGCCGTGAAAATCTTTAACTCAAAACGTACAAACGCATGTGCGATGGATTGATATTTGATTGATATTCAGTGGGTGGAAACAGTGGTATCGAGTGCGAGTAAGACGACAACTGCAACAAAAAAAACAAGTAGAATGATCGTAAGAGGTCGTAAACAATCAAGCGAGTCAATAAGGAGTGTGTTCTCTATTTAAAATAGCAGCAAGCAACAGAAACAACAAAAAGCAGATAGCATGGATACGAACCAGGAAAATTAATGAATAACGATAGTAGGCAAAGTGTGACGCCTGTTGACGGACCCAGTCAGCACAACGACGAGCGGATGCCAGTTAGAAAGATTACTTACATCCCGAACAACCCTAGACTCCCCATTCATCCATTCCAGGGTGTCCCATCCCACCAAAGCCCAGCCCCATACGGCCACCCCAAGATCGAGTGGCCCTATCCTCCTGATACATCCTCTCTCTCGTCTCCCGCTCATCGACCGCGTACTTCGGTGCCAACCAATTCGACCACCACCTTCTATCTCCCTCCGCATCAGAACTATCAGGCCTCCGGAGACCCATCCCACCAGAATCGCTGCCACTCCTCCCCCTCTGATGCTCTTTCCGTCTCGCAGACGCCGCCTTCCGCTGTTGAAACACGGACCCTGCCTCGCCCTCCGGTTTCGTGCTAGCATAGCTCTCAGGTAGCCTTGCAAAGCTGATCCGCTTGGGTGTAGACTGTCCGCTGCTCGAAGCACTGCGCGAATTTCCATTCGCAAGCGCCCTAGTAACAAACTCGGGAAACTGGGCAAAAGACGGGCTGGGGCTGGGTATCCGGCTGTTCTGACCACTGAGGTTGGCAGCAGCAGCAGTGAGATGTACTGCGCTAGGACTTTCGGGCTCGGGTGATTGTTCCGACGGGGCCAGGCGCGGTGCTTTACCTTTGATGTTACTTCTCAAAGGTGGACTTCTCGGTCGCGTTGAACTTGAGTGAACGCCCTTGGTGAACAATTTAGATATGGAGGCAGTAGCGGTCGATGTTCCTGCACTTGGAGTGGGAGCGGGGGTGCGTGGCATAAACGCAGGAGGAGGTCGTGCTGAGATAGGTCGTTGGATGAACGGATCCACAGACGGAGATCGAGACGATTCGGATGGGGGACGAGTGTTGGGGCAGCTAGCCGCCTTGGATGAGCTAGCATAGGGTGAAAGAAGTGTCCTCGAGGTTGATCCGTCACCGGAGGCATGGCTGGCAGCCGACGCCTGTTCGTCGAGTATCTTCCTCAAACTGATCACAGTCCTCTTCGCCATACAGCCGTCCGAAGAGGATTCGTCCGTTTGGGTCTCTTCCTCTGTCGGTGGGGTCATCCTTCTAATATAGAGAGGGTTTGGAGAGTGTCCTTGTGCGTTGCTCCCATTCGAAGGAATACTGATACCAGAAGGATGTATGTGTGGGGATCTGCGGAAGGAGAGTGATGTCGTCCTGTCGGCGGATGAAGAACGACGAGGTTGGGGTGCGGTGCCACTGGATGGACTGGAGCTTCTTCTTTTCAACCCAGCAGCGGTTCGGCTGATGAAAGATGAGACAAACGAGGAAGGGGCAGACGATGGGACCGGGTCGTCTGGATTCTTTCTTGAAGGAATGGGGACCGTCAAAGAGTTGGGGATTGACCCAGAGAACAGGGTGTTGGTCGATGCGAGTGTTCCTGGGTGCACACCTCTAGCCACTAGTGAAGATAACATATTGTATGCGGGTGTTGAGGGTGGGTGCGCGATATCTGAAATTTGAGGAGGTAGCACTGTACCAGCGGTGGATGTACTGGCGACTGCTGGGGGCAAGAGCAAGCTTGTGGTTGACGCAGAAGCCGGGCGCATACCCAAGGTCGAAGGTAGCGTGATTGAGTGCTGTGTGTGATTTGATTCTTGAAGGTTTGGGGTAGAGCGCGACGAAGTTGCATCGACATATATAGTTAAAGCGCGCGGTGGTTGGGATACAAGGTTCGATCGGCCTTGCGGCCCAAGCCGCAGACGAGCTGAACTAACCTCTTCTTCACGTCCATAACGACCCTCTTCATAATCCGAGATCTGTTCCGCATCCTGAAAGACCTGAGAATAATCATCATTAAAGATATCCGTCCTGTATTTGTTAGGACTGCTTGATGCGGTATTCGTCAGCTGCAACGAAGAAAGTGGGCTACTGCTGGGAAGGCTGTGACTTGGAATGCGAAGATGTTTGGATTGTTGGGATGTGGGTCGAATTGGTACAGGCCCCGATTTGGGCTGTCGTCCGTCATCGTCGTTGAATAATGAATCCACCCCATCCTTGATACGCTGGAGCTCTTCTGCCCAACCCTCCTGCACATCCCAATTGCGCATTAATTTGGAGCTTAACCCAATCGCGCGAGCTTCGAGAGCCGAGTCGACATCATGATATCCGGAATAACCCCGACTTGGAGATTCTTCGTAGGTGGAATCTGCTGGGCTGTCGTGGGAGTTGTACCGAGACTGCGGGTGACTGGTAGGGCTTTTGAAGGCCCCGAGGGATGTGCTGGAACCAGAGAACAAAGCCGACATGGTTGCTTGTGTGGACATGGAGCTCTGCAAGAGCGTGTTGGACATTTCCAACGCGTAAACGCTCCGTTCGAGCAGGGAATCGAGATAAGAGTCGGTGTCCCTCTCTGTCTGGGACTGGGATAGCCTAGACTTGGCTGACGTCGGTGGTTTGAACGGGGACGCTGGTGTAGATAGAGACGAGGATTTCTTATGAGCTTGCTGGTACTGACCCGTGGCTGAGCTGCTGGTAACGGATACAGAAGAGTGGCGTCGTTTATGGTCTCTTGCACTGGCAGCAGCTAATTGCTGGTGGAGAAACTTCTTGGAGTGTCTGGGCGAACCTGTGGGTGTAAGACGTTTGCTTAAAGGGTGACGAGGTGGGGTGTACTGTGAAACATAAGTGAAGGGGCCCTGCTTGTTGCCTTCGCTGTTATACTCCTCCTGGTCGTCGCCGTCTGGGTCGCTGCCTGCGAGCTCGGTTTCTTCGTCTGCTTCTTCTGCACTCTCCGAGTCTCGGTGTCCTGGGTAATCAGGGGGACTGTCCTCCGGAATCAGGTCCGCATGCCAGTGCCTCGTGCCCTGCGTATATTCAGGTAATGTCGACGTTGTGGCTGATGTGTCTGACGATAGCCGAAGTGCTGAATTGCGTTTACGATGACCCTTTTTTCTCGGGGACCGGTTTGTGTGGTTTGGGGGAGGAATATGTGGCGTCGGAGGAGACTTTACATGTTCTGAAAGCATGTCAGCTACCAGGTTCGCCGATATTAAATGGTAAGAGCATAAAGACGCCGGGTAGAGTTATGTTATGAGTCAGTGTCAGAGGCAATCAAGGATGAGGAAGCCAAGCGAGCATATGTTTCTGTCAAACAAACAAGGCCAACGACTGATATCCATCACTCCAAGAACCACGCACACGCCTGACTCGTTTTATATATCATCTCGCTGCCGCAAGAACATCCTCATAAAACCGAATCTATTCCGTTTGCTGTGCCCATCTAACCGGAAGTACAACCAAGATATGATTGTAAACCCGCTGACAAAAAATCACAATCATACTTGACAAATCTACAACGCGCTTTCTAATCATCAGAAACTGGGGTATACGCTACTATTTAAGCTCAACGAGATGCCCAACCTTTGAGTTTAACCTTAGCAACCTTACCACCAATATGTCTCAACCAATTATCAACTTCGCCTCCAGCCGACGCGTGAATCCACCAGGCGTTTCGCCAGTTCTTACAGCCGAGCAGGTATGGAAGGGTCTCCAGATCAAGGCCAGAGACCCTATATCGTTCGTTGCTGCAATCTCCTCTTGCAAGATCGTCGAAGACAATGGTGACGAGGTAAGCTAATGCGCCACAATTCATCGCCACTACCCCATGTCCTGACCGACTCCACACAGTTTGTGAGAGAGGTTGTCTTCGGCAACAATCCACCGGTGCAGGAGAAAATCCGAATGTACAAGGGTGCAATTGTATGTCGCCTTGTCTCATCCACATCAGACTGTGGCTCAGGTCCCTTCAACAGGCATTCTTCGACATGAAGGACCCCAACATCCACATCACAAACACGCTCTCAGTGGATGAAAACGACGACCTCATTCTCACTTTTGCATTTGCAGGCGGTGTACCAGGTTATCACAGTAAAGAACCACCTACTCTGCAGAACCTGAACAAGTCGGTTGGCAACGGGCCAGCCATCACCATCACTCGAATCAGAGAGTTGGTGCAAGAAGGTACCATCGTGTAATTGCCCGTTGCCAGGAATGCGATTAGACCCCCAAGTCAAGAACCAAACATGTATTTGTATCGTACCGTCCTTGTGACCAGGTGCCTGTAATTTATATGAGCCATTCGAAACACAAAGTCTATGATTCCATTGTCGTTTCGAAGTAGGCAGGGATGTTTCTTATTAGGGTACTCTACGGGGTATTAATGGTGTGAGACGGCATGCGTACTAGGAATTCAAGTATATTACAATGAGTTAACTAAAAGTAAAACTGACTAAAGTCTTTTGGCGTGCCTTGCTGGTCGCGAACTCTGCGAGCAGTTTCTGTTTTTGGACGACGCACAGCGATGGAGGATGGCTTTGCCCCGCCGCGGGGAGTTGTTATCTCGACGCTTGCCACACTCAAGTACGGAGTACTTGGATACGACTGATAAAATGCAGGGCAGTTGAACGTAAGATATTGGAGCACGTACTTAGGAAACAAGGCGATTGTCATCAGCTTTCTAGGCAACACAAGGGATTACACGGAAGACTCACGGAAATAGAAAACATCGGAGAACTCCAGCTCGGCTGCAATTCTAAAGGCAGCTGCAGCTCACCATAAAAGTCTCTTGTTCTCGTCTGTTCCAACGGCTGTGGTCTCCAGGTCATCTGTCCAATCTCGTCAATCACATCTGCCCATGGCGCGCCGATACCAGGCTGAGATTTGGATGAGCATGGGTCTTTTCGGTACGAAACTTTGCGCAGAAGCTTGACTACAGGCGTGGTCGAGTTTGCAACTATGTCGAGCGCTAGCCTATCACTGGCGTTTACGGTCAGGTAGCAGGGGATGAAAGTCCCAGCTGTGTAAGGGACCTAAAGGTACAGTTTAACTCAATACCCGAACAGGTCTCTCGGCTTCTGAGACTCACTGACTCGGCCATGAAGAGCTAAGGATTGAGGATGAATTAGTGAGATATGATTGGAGCGTGGTCGCGGCACGGGCGCTTACCGAAGTTCGTAGTTCAACCTGTCGTTCCAAGATGGCCCCTGAAATTCGGAGTTCCGGCAGTGCCCGCCAACGACTGGGGCTTTCCCTCGGACTCGCGACAACCACCGGATTTGCGTGGAAGCCATGTTGTTTTGATAATGTATGAGTCTGAGGTGTATAGTTGATGGGGATTTCCATTCTACTGAAACGGGAGTTATGGTAGATGGCCATCAAGGCGAGGTGGATACACTTGCCTGCTATTCCGAGCCAAAGATCCTGGTCCACCAGCGCATTGCTCCAATGTCAATACCAGACAGTACTCCACTTTCACATATACGCCCTCCTCGTCAAACGATGGCGGGTGATTCGCACAACTGGGTATCGACCGTTCGTATGACCAAGTATAAGCGCCAAATAGCTTTCCATCATGTCGCCTCGACCTAGTCGAATGCTGCGACCGCTGCGACGAGCTTTGGAAGCTCGATACACACGAGCTCAAGCGCGGGTCTCCCAAGTCCCGACTCCAAACCATACTTGACTGGTCCATAAAAATGCGCGGCGTACTCGGATGTCTCTTGTCCACAAGCCGTCCTTGAATCTGTCAAGTTGAAAAAAGTCGATCGACATATCCATTGTGTATTGTGTGCGTGAGATGTTATCATCACAGAAGGGGAGGCATCAATCACTTTAGCGAAATGCGATTAGGAGATGGCAGCGGAGGACGTACGGATAGGGCGATCGCTTCCACAGAAATGGGTTCTTCGAGCATGAGCTCTACCTTTGCCTTCACCGGTGCGTCACCCAAAACCTTGAGGCACACACCAGAGGAGAACTCTTGCGCATACTTGACTGATGCCCACCCGTTGCACTCCCCTCTCCTCGATTTGCTTAGCGGTAATCTGTGCTCCTGCTTCGTGACGGAAGTCGGTAGGATGATTAAAGGCGGGGTCCTAGATTGTGGACGATATGGCATCTCTTCCCCCAGATCGACCTCGAGGGGGAACGCCGAAGGGGTAGAAAGTGACTTTCCGCGCTTGAATGGCCACGGAGACATAGGGTTGAGGACGGAATGGAGTTCGAAGGATAGGTATGTACCCCAGCCTATTATATGTATCTTGTCGCTGTTGTCAAGCCGAAAAGGCGCTTAGCCAGGTCACGGACTGATCGCATACCCTGCTCGTGGTGCTGCGGACACCCTTACACGCACATGACTGTACTATTAAAGGGCCCCCCGGGTTCCCCAATTGAGATACGCCTAATTATTCTGTCAACCAAGGCAACTCTTTACAATAAACTGATGACACAAACAGATAATGCGGGCTCGTCAACGATCAGGCACGAGGTGACGAACTTATACATCCGTTGAGGAAAAAGCCCCGTTGGGTATACGATTACAATGAGATATGTATCCGTGGTGGAAGGATACGGGTACAGTCGACACCGTCTTATCCCATAACGGTTGGGGGAAGCCCAAGGTTATGGGATTTCACGGGGTATGGGTTCAGGAGGGGACTTCCGTAAAT
>ML210244.1:0-33747 GCA_004369085.1 Coprinopsis marcescibilis
AACCCATACCCCGTGAAATCCCATAACCTTGGGCTTCCCCCAACCGTTATGGGATAAGACGGTGTCGACTGTACTCGTAGAGCGGTCTCCGATCTCCACCTTCCGTATATTCTTGCCGGTCCCATCGGAAAGGACTCGGGTGACATAAGTGTTGACCAAAATTGTAAGGTTGGGTCTAGCCTTGACTGTAGCGTTCAGGTACCCCGTAGCAGCACTGCTCCTCTGTCCGTCACCTACTGTCCACTGCGTAAAGCCTAGAATTACAGAAGCACGAGTACGTGAGCTTAGTGTATGGATGGAAACGGTCGGGTCTCACCCAGTCCTAGCGCGTTTCCGGAGTTCATGTCAAGGTTGAAGGTGAACTCATCTTGCAACTTCGCGCTGTCAAGTCCAAGTCTGTCAAACAAGTAGTCGGGCTCGTTTCCGAGGCTGGCTGACACCGCTCCGTTGAAGGTATGCACCGCCGGATTAAATTCTCCGCTCACGTTGCGCCTGCTGTTTGGGTGCATCCATTTCTCGTTCTGACCAGAATCATATATTAGTCGACACATAGAACAAGTAGAATATAATGTCTAAACAGTCTTACCTTTCGTATGTAGCGCTGGATATTCTCCCAGCTCCAACCGTTGTCACCGGTCATTCTAGCCCAGCCATCGTAGAGCTCCGCCGAGCCTCTGGTGTAGACCAATCCGTCTGAAAAAGCGAAGCGCGCGGCCTTGTGAGGTCGATAGAATTATCAAGAAGCTGAGCGCAACCCACTGATGGAGCTTCCACCTCCGAGAACATGACCCCTCCTGAATTCCACGCTACGTCCATTGAGAGACGGCACGGGAACAGTGGTCGTGTTCCATTCATATGTCTTTGGCGCAGTTGCCGCGAACGCAGGAATCTCTATCTCCAGAACCCCCTCGTCACTGGGAGAGACAACGACTCAACGAGGTCACCCTGCGGTAGTGTAAGAAGTGAAATCTCGTACCTAGGCCCTGCTTCAACGAGGAGGACGTTGATCTGTGGGTTTTCCGAGAGACGGCTGGCAACCACCGCCCCACCAGGCCCAGCTAGCAGAATTTTATCAGCATAGGACCATAAACTCATCAGTATTACAGAAAATAAACTCACACCCAACTACGATGAAATCGAAAGGCGTGGCATTGGTGGGCAGGTCTGAGGCGCTATTCAGGAAGACGGCGTTCACTAGTGGTAGTTGAATGGCCAGCAGAGAAAAGGCAGCGAGGCCGATAGACTGGGTGGATACTATGCTCCTCGCCATTTCTAAGTCATTCCTGGTGTCGGTAAAATAATTGTATAACAAGCGGTAGAGCTGCCAGGCTTTTATACAATTCGCAGTGTTTGAAACAGATCCATCTAGTATGCTCCTAGAAACGGAGCTATGTGGTGGGCCGAGTCCAGGGTGTTGCACTCGATCATCCTCGATGGCAGCGCCGCTCGCATTACGCGGACCACACCTCTAGCCACATATGTATATGCCACACTTGCATGGTTCCTTCGCAGCCAGGTGGTAGCGTGGTAGGCGGTATGATATCTCCGCCAAACACAGCCTAACAGCATAAGCGAGTCGTTCATGTTAGTCAAGAGACGGACACGGGTGCGTAAATTTAAACTGGGCGGTGAAGATGTAAATAGAGAATCTTTTCAAATCGTTCGTGTAGAGCTGTCAACATGTCGATGATGGCCTTGAGCTGTTGAAATTAATCCTCTTTCGACCAATTCCAACGCCTTGGACGAAAAAGCCTCGACTCGCAAAGTCCAAGCACGCATATGAAGCTGTGAAGTCATCTATCTTCTATGTCAAGAATGTAACTGTTTCGCAGGAACTGGAATGTCGGGGCCTAAGACCAGTGAGATTCCCGAATCACGTAGGTGACTAGAGTACATGTCGACGCTTTCCTCTAGTTAGTTAAAATGCGGTAATTTTAGGGGGTATTGCATAATCGGAACGGTAAATACAGGGTGTTAAAACTGAAGTCGATGTAACATAAATAGATCGGCCGTACCCTGGATTCCTGAATCCTAGCATAAATTAAGACCAACGCTCTTGTCGAGGCCCGAGTCGACTACCTGTATTCGACCGGTGCTTGAGCCATCTGGCGGTGAGCCTGCGGGACGCTATGGTCCCTAGCTGGAGAGAAAGGCCCCGTAGGACTTGTGGTAGTGTCGACGGGGTGGTCGTTTGCGTTGCTTTGTTTGTTTTGAAGGAGAGGGAGGAACGGATTATTGCTTTTGAAACTCGTGGCCGCCGTGTCGCTGTGCACATGACCTCGCTGTGCGTACTGGGGTCTCTGCGATGTGGGATAGGTGTTGGCATGCGGATGTCCCCCTGGCGCAGGGACTCTAGAGTCGTACCATGGTCGCATGTCGGTTGCCTGAGGTGCGGGACGCTGTGGAACTGGTGGGTATGAGGCCTGAGGGAGGTGCCTTGCCTGGTGCTGGTGCTGTGACACCATTTGTAGCCGATCTGCCTCTTCGGGAGTCATATGACCAGGTTCCGCGAAGACCGCAGAGGGTGAATTTTGTCGGTTGAAAGAGAGGTCCTGTGAGGCATAAGACCCTTGCGGACTGAGGGATTCTCGATGGGCGGGGTACTCGATCGATGGTCGATTCCAGCCTGGAGGATGACTCCCTTCGAGGAGATGGGATGAATCCATGTTGGTCGCAATTGGATAGGGATGCTGAGATTTCCAGTCATTGGAGTCCAGTTGGTACCTGGGGGCTGTGATATTGTGAGTGGATGTTTTACGAAGCAAAACGTAGCTTACGATACGTACTAGTAGGGCTGTTGATGACAAGGTTATCAGAGCGCCCGATGTTGTTTACTTGTCCGAAGTTGGTAAATCTTCTGTCGTCTAAGGTGCGGCAATTTAAGGCAAATTTAGAATGAATCGTCCTTCTAATCGCTCTCTTCACTCACGAAAGGAGCTATCAACATTTCTGTGTACGACCGGATTGTTGGCGCCAGTCAAGTCGACAGAATTGTTAACACAGTTGGACGCATATGCGTCTTTGCGGTCGATGTGGAAAGTTGGTTGGTAGCTAGATGACATGATATCGATCCAAGGGAGAATATTGACGAAGGAGAGAGCATCTTTATACCATTGACCATCCAGCAACGTGGGATGACGATAGTCGTTCTTGCAATACGCCGCACACATCCATAATTAGGTTTTGTCCAAGTTTATAGGAGGCCCCGCTGTCAGCGGAAACGCTTGTGCATCAGATCTGCTTGCTAGAGCATGTATGGTATGCGAAATTGGACAATTAGAGACTTGGGCGCCAAAACTTGTTAATTACCAAGGCGGCCGGAAGGCCGTTTGCGACCTCGAATCTCCTCGCGGCTGGCCTATGCCCTAAGCCCTTGCTTTTGACAACTTGAGGCCGAAACGTGGACCCCAAAGTGTGGATGCGTAGTCACAGACGCCCATATCCATTTGATAGCTGAGAATCCAGACTTCCGGTATTGCTTCCGAAGTGCACTGTGGCACACTTGCAAAGACGAGGTATATTATATCTTCGATATGAAAAGATATTATGAATCACATAAACTACCTTCAGCGCCAAGATAGCCACGTCAGTTCCGACGGCACCAGTCGTCCGAAATTAGGTCAGAAGCTCGTTCAGCAAGAATGTATGTCGGTGCTTGCGTATGGCCGCTGGGGATGTGAGGCTTGGGGGAGGGAAACATAAGCTACGTCAATCATATTTCAAACACGAATCCCTCACAATCACGGATGCATCCACAATGCGCAGCCCTTGCAAGCTCTTAACCTTCAGATCGGGGCCAACCACACCGTTGCGAGAGGACTTTGAGGACATGGACGCAGTCCCAACGCCATGAATTCCAGAAAAGACACTCATCTTTGTGATGGTTTCCCACTGTTCCCTCGGAAGCACATCTGGATCGGCAAACTGGGGATCCCCAAGAACCTCCGCCCAGCCAGGTCCAGCGAAGAAACGCTTGGTAGTGCGAATGCCTTCCATTATTAGGTCCCTGTCTAGTTTAGTTTCAAGGTATGCTGGGTTGAAGACTGGTTCGTCGAACGGGTTTGAAGAACTAATCCCGACCTTTCCGCCTATTGGGGTTTGGCATCATAAACATTAGGTATCGTCACAAACGGCTGTTAAACTCACTTGAGGAGGGCTGAACGAGGACCATAAGTCCTCCCAACACTACGAACCCGGGCAAGTTCTGATTCAATTACGGCGTCAGATCTCGGCGTCTCGGTGGTCATCGCAACTCACAAGATCGACCGGGAGAAGTTCGAAATGTGGTGTGTTTGGTCCGCTGGATGGATCTCCATGTTCGATCCAAATCGAAGAGTTTGATGGTGCTCGAGAAAACAAGATTTGGTGAGAGTTTACTCCGCGTTCGGTGAACGGTCCTGTACGGGAGGAAAGCCATTCCTGCAGTGCTGCTGCGGGGTCAATCCTAATCAAGAGTGTTGAATGTGACCAGTTTCGGGATCGACAAACATAACTCACGATGGTGTTCCATTAGTAGCGGGAATGTAAGATACACCAGCCCCGACGTGATCAACGAAGTTCTTTCCGACGTCAGGAATATCTTGCAGAACCGAGATATTTAGCGATTTCAACTCTTTCGAGTCTCCAATTCCAGAGTTTAGGAGGATTTGCGGGGTTCCGATGACACCAGCAGCAAGAATAACTTCGTTCTTAGCTTCGATAGTTCTGAGCACAGAGCCTAATCGCGAGCAGAATTATTTAACCGACGACGTGCGCGAGAGTTGAAGCGTAACTTACGCGTAGCACGATTTCCAATCTCGACTTTGCATATCTTCTTCGAGCCTTTCCCATCAGAAAGAACACGAGTTACATATGTGTTGACCAAGATCGTCAGATTGGGTCTTGCCCTGACAGTCGAGTTTAGATATCCAGTGGCTGCACTGCTTCTCTCCCCATTACCGACTGTAGCCTGGAGCCACCCTGAAGAGAATGATGAAGTAAGACACACGATAAGACTACACCCCTAGAACTTACCGAGGCCGATAGGATTTCCAGAATTCATGTCGAGATTGAAATTGAATTCCTCATGCAAATCGACGCTCTCCAGCCCAAGGCGATCCAACAAGTACGGCTCGTCATTTCCCAGACTGACGGAAACAGCACCAGAGAAACCATGTACAGCTGGATTAAACTCGCCCGTAATGTTTCTCCCACTATTAGGAGGTGTGAATCGCTCATTCTAGAGACACGATTTTGTCAGCATCAACATCCCCAGACGTCAAGGAAAGACGTACCTTCTTGATATATTTCTGCAACTTATCCCATCTCCATCCGTTATCGCCAGATATTTTAGCCCATGTGTTGTAGTCCTCCGCAGACCCTCGGGTATAGACCAGCCCATCTGACAAGTTGATGCACAATCAGTTACGCGTAACTGCGAATATAGAGAAATTAACGTACTGACGGAACTACTCCCTCCAAGGACATGGCCGCGCCGGAATTCAATCACTCTCCCATCGAGTGAAGGTATAGGTATAGTTGACGTGTTCCACTCGTAAGTCTTGGGTATGGCGTTCTGAAAGGCAGGAACCTGTATATCCAGCACCCCTTCGTCGCTTAGATATCATCAACACGTCGATGCGTAGCCACATTTACAAGCTTGGAGTAACGTACTTTGGACCGGCCTCAATCAGCAGCACGTTGAACTGTTTGTTCTCAGACAAACGGCTCGCAACGGTTGCACCTCCAGGGCCAGCTGGTGCGGAGAGATCGAATCAAAGATTTGAGAGGTTCGATAGCCTGCGACTCACACCCGACGACAACGAAATCGAACGACGTTCTGGCTGAAAGCTCAGATGGATCGTTGAGGAAGATGGACCTTGCAACAGGCACCCGAGCAAGCAGAAGGGCTGCAGCGACGAGCCTTAGAAGCGAAGGGAGAATCTTCTGCATGTTGTCAGCAAAGGAGGTCGGAATATGGGCGGTGGAGGCTGCGACGTGTGCTTCTAATACATCAAGCCATAGGTATTTATGTGGTGCTGCGAGCGTGCCTGTGCGGCACAGGTCCCATCCCAATCGGTGACTTCTTCAACAGATCGTTGTCTGATCATTGTCGTCCTGGTGGGTCGGGATGACGAATGGGGCTTTACCCCTGATGCGGCTCTGTAACGCGACTTCTGTATGTAAGTTGTAACGTGCTTGGTTAATTCACTTTCTGATGATGTCAAGGACATGTGTAAAAACCGTGATAAACATCCAAGACTAGATACACTACTGATACACTCACGGAGCGATCAGCGTTCGGCTTCCTTGCATCTGCGCAAAGCTTCATTGTGTCGCGGTAATCTTGCTAGGGTTCTTCAAAAAGTTGGGACTCATAGGAGAGTCGGCTTTGCAATAGTTCTGCAGAAGTGCCTGATATCTGCATCATTTTACCTGAAACAATCCGTCAGTCCATGAGAAAGCTATGACAGTCGGAAAGAAACATACCGTGAATGTCGCCGGCCACCGGTGCTATTGGCTGAGTTCTGAGTACTTGTTCGATTGCAAGTACATAGCGAGTCTGCTCAAAACATGGCTTGCATAAAGCTTTTCTGGTTGAGCGCATCCCCTGTGGAGAGCGGGTGCGTCCAAACGCAAATTTCCTGCTTCATGATCTTCTGTATTCAAGAGCCAGGGCTGCAGCTGCAGGTGAGGTGGCCCCCATCACGATCCGATTGGTTTTCAGAATCAGAGATCTTCCATTTCATAATAGGTCCAAAATCATGGGGCCCGTTGCATGTAAGGACGAGATAGAGGGCTCTATGAATTGAAGGGTGTAAGAACTTAAAAGGAGAGCCTGGGCTGGCGCGCCTTGGCCCTTGTCACATTGGTCACTGCTTGAAAGATGTCACGCCGTGGGCGCGTGATGCGTGACGGCTGACGTCATTTAAGTCACAGGAAAGCATGCGTTGAACGCGTCGACCCCTATTTTCCTTGAGCAGAAACCTGGAAGTCCCGATGAGGGGAGAAATCTCTAGAGTAACGCGTACAGCACTCCAGAGAGCAATGACCATTCCTTGGCAAATCTCATGTGGCTGTCAGCTTCAGTCTCCGCGCTAGAGTCGATTATTGTTATTATTGTAATCAGAAGGATTGCATATCCTGGCGATAATGAATAAAGTTGTAGAGGCTTCAATTCTACCAAAGAGTATGCAATATGGTGGCACCTGTGACAAGAACACCTAAGTGCGCGTATAAATGGCCTGTAAACGTTCTGGTACCCAGCAGGGTGAGATTCGGTCGCCTAACGGACAATTCAGAAAATTAGATCGTAATGGCAGCCCTTCTTTTTCGTCTTGAACATCGGCGAAGACCTCGACAACATCGGAAAAATAGAGACGTAACGCTGGCGCCAATCTCTGACCCCATGCACTACAATCTCCACGTGGTGAGCTTCACTTGACCACATTCGGATGTCTCTGCTCCAAGTCTCTTCCTATCTCTTTGTAGGCCTTGTCCCGGATGTCATCCAGCATCTTGGGCTTTCTTCCACGAGGCTGAGTATATATCTCACACAGGTAGACCTAAAGGTGACTGAATCGACGCCACTGAGAAACAAATACAACAACGAGCAATTTGTGGAGTGCACTGTAATCGTTGTCGTAGCTTTTTCTTCGCTTTTGCTAACTGGTGTGCAGGCCTGTGTCGGTGCTGTTGCGTTACAGATACTTCGTGTGCACAGTAGTGAGGTAAGGTGTAGCTGTTGTGGAGTGAAAGTTTCTAGGATTGGATTGTATGCGGAGTGGTGGGTATAGTACATGAAGATGCAAGTCGCAGCCTGAAGCAGATAGAACCATAACCAAGATAGATAGTGCATAACATACAAAGAGCGGTCACCGAGTTGCGGGGTATAGAAAACATGTACAAATCTGTTGAAAGCGAGAAGAAAACAACCGCCAGAGACGGGAGAAGAAACATTCGAGGTAGGCTAGTAACCCCTGGAAGAATGGTGACGAGGCGCACCCTCATCCTCCGAGTCTGAAGACACCGATAGCCTCCTCTGGCGAGTAGTGCCCATAGAAGTAGCACCCCAGGCACCGAACTGAGCCTGTCCACCCTCAGGTACAGACCCAAACGTTCCGAAAGACGCAGCAAACGTCTGTTCACCACCGCCGCCCACATTCTTTTTCCCGCCCATCTGAGGCGAGCTCAGATCCTTCAAGTGCATGTTATTGAGAGGCGACAGCAAACTCTCAGGGTCCTGCCTTCCAGCAGGATGTGCTGTAGGAGACGGACCGCTGCATGGAAATTCCGGTTGTTCGGGTTCGGCCCTGCGCTGTGCTTGCGGAGATCCACGAACGCCCTGCGCGTACGAGTTGGCTTCGTTCCTGGGCCCCTCGTCCGATGTGAAACGACGATAAGGGTTGTTGCTCCTGAAGGGTGCTGGCTCCGACATTGGCCCATGTCCATACCCGGGGCGTGGCGGGTAGCCTGAGCCTGGAGGCGCAGGCTCGGCATTCGCTGGGGGAGGTGAACCGAGATCGGGTCTATACTGGTCATAGTATGCGCCCCCTGGATGGTTTGGCGGATGGTTTGGCGGATGAGGTGGCCCGTGGCCCTGGTGCATTTGACCTAAGTCTCTGGTGAGCACCAAGATCTAGGGTCAATATGATAGTCTTATCGCTTACCATAGTTAGCACCCATCACAACATTGCCCGCACTGGCGACGTAATTGGATGTCCCGTAGTTGAAATGGGGTTGATCATCTATCACATCCGACTCGTCAGATGGGACCAAGCTATATGAAAGTCCATACTCACAGGTATAGTCATGCCTCTTCGAGTTGTTGTTGAACGAATTATTATAAGAGGTCGTGTTCGTGTTGTGCGATCCGATCACACGTCGCTCGTGGTTGTTAGAACTGCCATAGTAGTTGCCAGATACGTCGTTGAAGGTAGAGGAGTTGATATTAAAGTTGTGAGCGCCAGTAAAAAAAGGCATCCTCGACGTTGGGGAAGGGCGTTAAGCCTGCTAATTCAGACTACATCGCGAGCCTCCTTTATACCCTGGGCTCTGATGACAGGCACGTGTTGTAGATACATGGGCTATGCTAGCTCTCGAGTCTCGACATACTGCTGTGCAATTCACTTGCGCATTCCTTCTACAATTGCGTTATCAATTAGCGACTCATTGTTCGTGGATGAAGCTGATACGGTGATTTTAGAAAAGGCAGAGCGAACAGAGGCACCGCATCGTTATTTCTCCTCAGAATCGTTGCAGAATCGCAGCTTTGCATCTTACCCCGGACCGACCAATCGGGTACGTGTATGCCGCCACAAACGGAAAAACGCCACTATATTACAATTGTAGGTTGAATAACAGCAAGTATAGTGCAAATAGTAGAATTAAAGTCCTCAAAGCATAACAGTTCGTTAGTAAAAATCATATAAGAACGAAATTCCGATAATGTTGTACCCATATATACCCCTGCCCGGGCGGCTTATATCTGTTATGGCTCAGGAGCAAGTTCATTGGGTGAATCTGGCTTCCCTGACTGTGCAATGACATTCCAATATGTCGATGAGGCTGGCCTGAACTGGATGATTGTGGTGGGTTCTTTGGCTACCCTTCTCTTGCCCTTCCCCTGTGCATTTGGGTCTGGCTGAAGATCCGAAAGCATGTATTCCTGGTGTTTCGGGTCGCGTGAATCCGTAGTCGACATCGATCTGCTATTTTGTATCTAGAGTGATGAAACAAAACATGGTGGTCAGAAGCGCTCTGGCGGAGTTAGGTCCTTCACGCGGCAAAGGCAGGGTAGACGATCGGGATGGAATGGGCCGTAACAGCCTGAGGATGATCAGGCTACGGATGCAATCGAATTACTAGATTCGGAAGCACAGTGTATATCCTGTGACATGGTGATAGGCGCTGAGGCTTTGCATCGTGTTCGGGAAGGAGTGAAGTCAAGAGCGGTGTGAGGGTCTAGGCTCACCTGAAGAGCAGATTCAGGACCCTGGTCCTTTCGGAAGCTTGTCGTTGTTCCCAAGTGGTACCTCATTCTCCCTTCAATTTGCCGCAGTTCGTTCCTCATGTTCAAAGAGGCCAGAAGTGAATTGGCGTAGACTGTCGCCAAAGTGTGTGTGCGGTCAGATGAGATCTTCTAGAGAGGGAACGCGTGACTCACGCTTGGAGATCACAAGGTGTAGACCCATGAAGATGAGATTATGCGGCATGCTCAACCACTGTAGACGGAGGAGTTATTAAAGATGCTGATAGAGGAAGAATTCTAGAACTCACACAAATGAGAGAAGCGATTGCAGCAAAGCTGTAGAACCATGAGGAAGGGTATGCAGCGAGGCGCTTTCTTTTTGCTTACCAAGGTAGTGCGGCATTTTCGAGGGTGTATAGAGTGAGGCTGTCCACCATCCGAACCATTCTTCACAAACAATCAGATTGACATGCGAGCGAACCAGTAAAGCTGACGTACACTGTCCCGCGAGGCCCTATCCGTGTTCTTATCTCCCGAAGATAGTAGCACAACCACCCAGTAATCAGAATATCGACAACCGCAGATAGGGTAAGGCCGGTGGTAAACATTGTCTAATCCATCGTGGTGAGGGATGCTGTGGCACTGCTTGAAATTGGTTCACATACCCGGGGAAAGATATCCGAAAACGCGGAAAATCGACCCAAACGAATCCTGTGGGGTACTGGTAAGCATTTATTTGTAGCTTAGAAACGATGCTCGGCGTACATGTTTGCGGTAGTAACTGTGGACAAAGGTCAGAACATCGCAAGGAAATGTATCGTTTACACTCACTCGTAGCACAGACTGTATCGCAATCCTTCATGTCAGCTACTGAACGCCAATCCAAAGCCCAGCATGCAGTACTTACCGACCCTGATAAAAGCGATAACGACCTGTTGATGGTGTTAGATTTCTAGCTGTTAGGTTGGGGCAAGAGAGAGCGCGCACAATTGGGGCCGTGATTAGCCAGTTGTTTTGGCTAGCTAAATGACCAAAATATGTGAGTTCATGTTATTTGTTGGTAGGACATTGGAGGCGTACATCTGTATATCTTCTCTGCAAAAAAGCTGGGATGGAAGGTGAGGTTCTGGTCTATTGAGGAAAGGAACCGTTGACAGACCAATGGACAAGAAGCGTTTGGAGGGCCTATGGAAGAGCGTCAGAGGTAGAGCAGCAATTGCGATGACGGGAGGACTAACAGTAGTGACGACCGAGAGCTGGGATGACAGGTTCAGTTTACGCCGTTCCGGATGAATTTCCATACTCACAGCAAGGGACCTTGAGAACAACAGTCAGTACAGGATGTGTACAAGGCAAGACAGTAAACACACCATGGTATCCAATCAGCCCTTGCAGCCTCCCCAAAATACGTGATGAAATACTCGTAGATCGCAACAATTACAAATATGGTGTGCGCGATATCCAGTATCCTGAGTTTGTCGAGTCAGGGTCAACGTGCCGTGGAAAGTAGCGATGATGAAACTTGCCACGAAACCCCCACCTGCGAAAAGCGCGAGCCAATCGTCGTCAGCAATCGTCGTTCACATCGCCGTGGCAGCCCGCCAGGAATTACTACACACCGTGCATTTGGTTCTGGTCGTGTCCTTTGGGTACTGCTTGTAGTACACCACGCATTGCGTTGAGACAATCCCACTCAGACTGCGGAACAAGAAAGTTAAAAGGACATATCAGCAAACGATGCATACAAGCCAACCACGTCAACCCGATTTCGAACTCACCCAAAGGCCATCGCTGAGCCAAGCAGCAGCGCCCCAAAAGTCCTGCCTAGATCGACAGGCGCTGCTGCTGCTTCTGGGCTATCCATGACGAGCGCCGGAAGGGGCCTCAGTCACGCCGCGCGACAAGTCAATTGAAGAAGCACCCAGCGTTGCAAGAAGGAAGCGGGGAAGAAGGATCGAAAAAGGGGGGCTTGATTGTGATCCCGGTCGATATATACGTTACTGAGCATTCCTGATTTCCAGATTGTTGGGACCGCAATGAGAGTAACTATCCAATGTGATTTGTGCGAAATCAATCTCCATCTGTCGTTGTGCCTGGGCTGGGCAGATGGTCCCGTGTGGCCATCGGATCCTGTTGGGTTTGGAAGAGTTTCCCTTCTCGAAACGCTTTACATGACAGCGTTTGGTACATACCCCCATGTCAATCCAGGCGAAGTAGAGGGTGGTGGAACTTGGATTTCCTTGACGGTGAGGCAGCTGGGCTGTGCGACGTAGTAGGCCCTAAAAGTAAAACGCTCACCTGAACGCAGCTACCATAAGGGGGGATATAGATATGTCCTTTACAAGCATATGCACACAGGTCTACGACACCGTGAATGATATCCAACTGTCAAATCTTCTGATTCTCCTTCAAGGTTGCCACGACTGCACCGGGTTACATATGTCGACCTCCTTTGGATTGCGCCCACCTGGAATCCACGCGATAGAAGTAGTGGATGATTCTGTTCGGAAAATTTCGACGTCGTTCCGTTCGGAATAATGGATTGAATAGCGTAGAAGATGGTATTTGAAGAATAACGAAACCTACTAGGTGCGCTGGGTTGGGAGCGTTCGTTCAGCAAGACGCCAAGAAGGTAATTTGTAGCCACATCAGATGATCAGAATCTTATCTTATCAACCCAATATAGGCAATAAGCCCCTAGCCTGAGTATTCGCAACCTTCAGCTGTATCCACTTACAGACACATATAGTACGCGTTTCCCAGCACATTAAAGCCAATCCTTGAACTCACCAAGTGTCCACGACTCATACTCATCTCGGAAATATGGATCTACACTTCGAAATTTGATCTTTTACTGATCGCCTTCGAAAAGTCCGAAGCTCTCGCCAAGCTCACAAGCCCGAGCAACGAGCCCGAATGGAAGTCTGCTTGTGCAAGCAGAGCTTGAAGAAGGCTATTTAAGGCGGTGTCGCATGTACGGATCACCGAGCTTTACAAGTCTTTAAGCATGGAGAAAGACTGAAGACCCCGTTCAGTTCATAACGCCCTCGTTCAATCTCAGTCACAATCTCCGTAACGGTCGGAGTCATGATTTTGTCTTTACGCTTAACTACCTTGGGTATTATTGCGGCATATGTCACGCTTGTCAGTGCCAGATATATTCTTCCTAGAGCCTCAGGTAAGTGAGCAAACCGCTGGCTTCCAATTTCAAATAATGATTCTTTCCTCCCTATTAGACACAGACAAACTTGTATGGGACTCATGATTCTTCGCAAAACACTTCTAAGTAATATCACCCAAAAGATCGCGAAATACGAAGCAACCCGGGAAGATTCCGCTTGGCTTGTCGTCGAACAATCACAACGCTCTCCCCATGAAGATGCGGCTTGAAGACCCTAGAGCGACAGCACACATTGCTAGACAGTCTCTTAGCTCCCATTTCTTCCACGATTTGCCCAATAAATAGAAATAAATGAAGGATTAAGGCTAAGACAGATTATACCGCCAACTCTATGAAGTAAAGATCAAGAAGGAAACCCGACGGTCCAAGAATAAATACATCATAACCTTACTTCCCCGGCTCGTACACATCCCCATCTAGTGATACCTCGACGGTGACCTTGACCCATGACTACGAGGAACTACCGGCGGCGATGGAAACGCTTGCTGCATCGCGTTAGGTGACCCAATCACAGAATCCGCTCCCCTAAACCTCACCTTCCTCGGCTCCAAGTTGTACAACGACGTCAGCCCAGTACCCGAGCGTGGGGGAGGCTTAGGCACATTGCGTAGAGGGTCGTGTGCCTCACGGAAGTTGCCAAAAAGCACTTCCTCCTCATCGTCTCGGGGATCAGATTGCCTGTGCTTGATTTGTTCGGGCTGTGGATGGGACAACGCAGGTGGGTCGTAGTGCGAGGTAGACCGAGGACGTTGGTGGCTCGATTTTGCCCGTGCTATAGGATCGGGTTGGGAGTAGGACGGGGATTGGGAGTGGTGGTGCTGGTGCTGGTGCTGGTGCTGGTGTTGGCTTGCGCTGCTCGCGGGCTGGTTCCTGCTTGTACTGCGACTGACGTGGGCAGATGAGCTCGACGCCCGACGTTCGCGTGTCTCCACAGCATACGGATCAAGCAACAACCCATGATTGTGGATTTGGTGGAACTCGGACCCACACCGTCTACCGTCGATCCTTGGGTCGAGTAGGTTCCTAGGGTCGACATCCCTATGCGGCAGAGGTCCATGAGCGTAACTCATTGGTCGAGGCCGGCCACGATGTCCTCCCTGGTTATACGACGCGTGGACGTTGTTGTTCGACGACATCTTCAGTTTATTCAGCAGGACCGTTGTGATCTGCAAGTCGTATTTCATCCGCTTGAGCGGGTCTTCTCCGTGATGGTGTACAACGCTCGATGACGCACCCGGGGGAGATGCTGTGGGCACCGAAACCGTTCGTCGGCGCAGCTTGTTGGTTGGTCGAGGTGCGTGTTGCAGGTTCAAGTTGGGTCTCGGAGCGCGAGGATCGGGTGCAGGTCCAGCAGGGTAAGGAAAGCGCTCTGAGAATGACGTGGTTCGCTCTCTGTCGTCTAAAGCTGTAAGCACACAAGATGGGAAAGATAGGGGTCGCATGAGTAATGGTCTAGCTGACAGATGTAGAACTTGTGAGACGTACTGGGACTTGCAGGAGGCATCTCTGGTGTATCAAGATAGTGACGTTGCATCTGTGTCTCGTCTACATCGTTCCAGCGTGCGTAATCCTCCGGCGACGGGCCATCGACTGTCAGCGCGTTATGATTGATCAGCTCTGAACATGGATGTAGAACCAGCCTGACTTACTAATGGCGTTATCCCTCGAGTTGGAGCTGGTATGACGAGCGGGGAAGGATCCTCCTGCTGCCAGCATTGTCGTTTGCTGAGATCGGGTGGGGTTTCTCAGGAATCCATCTCGCATATGGAAGCTATTGGTGCTGTGGCTGTCATCCCAAGCGTTCTCACGGCTAAACTATATTGTGAGCAAGAGTCTTCTGGGGATACTATGAATATCTGGCCACGTACTTTTGCTGCTGCCCGAGGCCATTTATTGAATGATGCGGTGCTATGTTGGTTTTCGCTGTTCATCGGTCGAGTCAGATTCGGACGCTTGGGAGTCTGCAAAAACAAGAATGTCGCTACTTTTTTTGAACATCTTGCCAAAGGATATCTGGGGGGCCATCGCTGCGCGTTGGGAAGAGAATTCTTGTTTGTGGATACGGTGCTGGCTATGGCCGGATTATTTCCGTTCTCCGTAGTTAGAGTTTCCTGCTCGTATGTTTTCTGTCTTGAAGCAACGTGAGCGCTGCTGGCTAGACTATTCTGCGACCTGCGCACGCCCTCGCCGAACCGAACTCTGGATTATGTTGGGTGAGAAGAAGTAAGGGAATGGACAGCGATGGCAGAGGCTATGAGTCCAGATGCCGACAGAATAGCATCGACGATGATGGTGACCGACTGTGTCGTTGTTTGGCCTAGCGCTCACGTCACTGATTGGTTCGTTCAAAGTCCGCAGGGCGCTCGAAAGTTAGAGCCTCATGGTCCCATCCGTCCAGTTTGGGATGAGATTCAGTCCGTCCGAAGTGTCCGTTCTTGTACACTAGGATTAAGGGCGGATGAATCAGCTTGATACCTCTCCAGCACACGGAAGCTTAGCCTACTACAAGCCCTTTGATGCCCCTCGAGTCATTATCCTATTTTTAGTAATTAGTACAAGACTCCCATTCACAAGGCGATGTCGCGTGAATTTTGTGACTTCTCCTTGCAGGAGCACCCACAATGTAGTATGGGACGTATGGGTATACACACACTCTCCAAGTACCTAGCCTTAGCCCGATGCAAATTATTGCGCCCCGGTACCCTCTATCCTGGGATGTCCTGTGTGAATATGTACAACCTCGTGGGCCCAGGTAATCTCATGGCTATGATTGCTATGCCATGAAGATTCGGTTAGGCCGGACATATTGAGGAGCGCCGGCCAATTTGCCTTTGACGCTCGTCTCGCACATTATGGAAGCACAGCCTGAGCATCCGGTGACATCCCAATCCATACAACAACGAGGCGACAATGTCTTCTCGAAGGAACATATGGATCATTGTCACACACTGCCGTGCAACACGTGCATTTACAGCAGACATACCGAGAGACTACTTATAGCGCCAGAACCGCTGGTGTTGCTACAGGCTACAGCGCTTCCCTTCTTCTCCGCTCCCCTCACAACTCCTGATACATTCAGGATGGCCTTTGCCAACTCGTCCAAATTCAACGTCAACGATGGCACGTTCAACGATGTTGCAGGCGATTATCATGCATCGACCAACAACCACAGAAATGAAGTCGTTGGCTCGTACAACACCAACACAGTCACATATAGCGACTCCTTTAACGACAGCTCTACTCGCTATAACCACCACTGTAAGTACTAACTATGCGCATTGGGCTGATGTACACTGCGAGCTTTTCCTAACTTCACCCTAAATCCAGACGATCGTCCTCACTTCAACCATGGACCCACGAACTACGTTGGCAAAGCTGGAAACCTAGTCATGGGCACCAATTATGGTACGTCAGGCACTTCTGAATGTCTTCTTCACCAGCTGACCCTTCTTTTCCAGGAAACATGACTGAATCGGCGAGCCCCGACCCCTACAATTACCCTGCCTACCAAGGTGGGCATCACGCCCCCTACAACCACCCACCGCCGCCTCCACCAGGCCCTACTTCTCACTGGCAAGGTCACGTCCCGCATGCCCCCATGCCATCCTATGGCCATACCGGCTTCCCGCCTCATCCTCACTTCCCTCCACATTTCGCTCACCCACCACACCCTGCTCATCCAGGCGCCTACGCTTCCCGTGGTCCCAGCCCACACGCTCCACCACCCGGAATTCCGCCCAACATGCAGCGCAGCCCCTTCTCCAGCAACAACGGATATGGTGGTCCCCCACCTGCCACCGCTCAACCTCATGTAAACGGGCGTGGAGGAAGGATGTCAGCAGATCTGCGATACGCACAACAAGGCCATGGTTCTTATGACCCCGATGAGACCGTCCCATGGGATCAATCCCCTCCTTCTAACGCTCACTTGAACGTCCCATACATGAGCCGCTCGGCGTCTAGCTCTTCTTCCGGTCTTCGATGATCAATATTGGTCTCTTCATAGACGCACGGGCGTCTTTTTATGCCTTTTATGCCCATATCATGACTTCATTTCATATACAGCTTCCGGGTTTCATCGTCCCAGGGTCCACATCTCTTGCATAACAGTAATTTTTATACTAATTTATATACCCACAAAACATAAATACCACGTTTTAAGGCGGGTTCCCTCATATTAATGCCTCGATCACGTTGCAATGTCGCTTCAAGCCTCCGAGACATATTTATATCGAACCTCTTATAAAGAAATGGTTCTCTTTTCAGAAGGTCGGATCCAGGCTCCGGGGTTTGAAGGAGGATGTGGATGTACTCCATATTTAATACTGCCTTGCTGTCTTCACAGAATCACTACCTACGTATTCGAGCGAGAAGCCCGGAGGCTCTAGATTAATGAATGCTGTCACAAACTCGGAACATTCATATAATTCCGCGACTCCGCTGGCACTCAGGCGCCCAGACTCTTGCTCGGCGAATGCATAACCATAGCCACTTGGTTACCTGGCCTTCACCTCACCATGACCAGACCTCCCGTCCTTGTCGATTCGCACTTCCTGCAGAAGAGACTGTGCATGGGTTCGACACGTTTACATATAATAGCACATTGCTTCGAAGCGGTCTTTGTATTTCACTAGCTCTGGTTGGAGGGTAATTTCAGATCTTTTTTAATTTGGCTATTGTAATCATGGTAATATTGAAAGGAAACGTCCAGTGCCGTGGATAATGCAGATGAAATCCAGAACCCTTACAAGTGCACGTCTGTCATCGAGACAAGAACATTGGGGAAGCTTGTCATAGGTCAATTCCCACCATCAACTGGTCCTCAATCTTAATCTCCCTCATAGACGCGAAACAGGGGTCTTAGTACTGTCAGTGTTTCTTCTCCTGGTATCAGGACGATAGCTCCACTTAGGAGGCCGACTGTCAAAGGCGCTATCGATTCTCATGGATCCAATCGCCAGCAATTCATCCATGGTTTCCTCGTCGATATGAACCTCTGGAATAGGAGCAGAGCAGGTAGCACACGCTTTCTTGGGATCATCTTCTAAAGCCCTGCCTGAGCGAGGGTTACACTTGCAGACTTTGTCACCATTAGGCAAGTTGGGTTTGCCTTCAACTTCTTGTGTCATCTTGAGTTCGGCTGGAGTGAGGGAGGACAGTTTGCAGATGATGCTATGATTCTAAAAATCTGGGTTATAACTCGAGCCTGGCTTTATACAGAAGATGAGTGGTATGTGATAGGGCTTATATGGTCTAAGCCATCTGGGGCGATGTGGTTTTTCCGATATGTCCGCCACCCTAACCGTGGTCGGGCCATGGCAGGCGGCTGGACTGGCGCCAATCAGCGTGGGCTCCATCGCGACCTATTGTCTGCGTCTCAGACGGACTGGCCTGGACTGGCATCCTTTGCTCTATACGGAGTAACATCTCATTCAAGGGGATAAGAGACGGTGGTACCTCTTAACCAGGCAATGGCCTACCTGCTTCGATGCTGTGCGAACTGCGCTTAGCCAGCTTAGCCAGTTAAACACCCTACGCAGCCCACCACAACGTACTCCTTTGTTTCAGAGGAACATGTCCACGTCCCAACCGTTGGGGCTCCTCCTTTCAGAGGAAGAGAAAATTAAGTTGGAGCACGGTTGAACGAATGAAGACGGCGAACAATTTGAATCATAACCGTCGGGCCCGACAAATATTGTCATGGCTTATTTCGATAACAACCGCTCCGTTGGAAGGTTCTTGGCTCCACAATTGCTCCGTTGGTTCCAATCTGTTGTTCCGGTTGCCCAGTGCCTCCAGGTGGAGGAACTTGGTGGCGTTGCTCGGGGTTCAAACGGAGAGGCTTGAGAAGTTATATTGGCTCCGCATACGCAGTAGATATGGTAAAAGGGGATTGCAACGAGAGTGGTAGAATGGCTGGATCCCATCCCAACGAAAGCAAGAGGGAGATCAGTGGTAGGATCTGCTTTGGCAGAAGGCCAGGGTTCAGGCCCGGCGGGGCACGGCAGTTGACAAGCAGTGGCAAACACATGACAAATCAGCTTGACAATTAATGCTGATGCATGATGCGCGACTCAATCCTTTGAAGTTTGGCCGCAGGTGTCCGATGAACAAGCCCTGAGCATGCAGCCTTTCCACCTCTGTTGAACTTTGAAGGTATCCTGGGCTGGGATCATGCCATATATATCTGAGGACTACCTACTACTGTTTCCATCGCTCTACGTACGGAAATACGCAACATCTAGAAATCGATGTTAGCTGTAACTAGAATCATTTCGTTGACAGACTACAGCAGGAAGTTGCTCTGATCCCCGCCGAGTGAACTTAAATTTGGTCCGTCTCTGAAGTTATAGAGACACACCGAATCACTTCAATGAGCTATAAACTACTCGCTGGCTCACGGTCCCGGAGCAGTCTTCATTCTTATGGAGAGTAGCTACCATCGGCGTATGTCAGCGAGGACATACCGTGATAAGCACTCGGGTTGAATTATTACCGGCGGCCGTTTCCCCGGCGCTCGAGAAAAATACAGAATGCTTGTCGAGGAATCATTCTACTGTACAGATGTATATGA
The DNA here is from genome assembly GCA_004369085.1 of Coprinopsis marcescibilis. Lineage (NCBI taxonomy): Eukaryota > Fungi > Basidiomycota > Agaricomycetes > Agaricales > Psathyrellaceae > Coprinopsis > Coprinopsis marcescibilis. The sequence continues at coordinate 19,705 of ML210244.1, forward strand.
CTGGCGGGACTCCAGTAGACCCCAGTAACATATCTTAGTCCCGCAATAGAAAGTTTTATAAACGTCGGGGGTATAATGCTTTACCCGTGATGCTAGACATTGCCATCGGCGATGACCTTGGCGCAGAGCCAGGGATAGTAAGCGCCGGGACCGAGAACCTCTACGCGCGATTCATTGCATAATGTTCGAGGGCCACACGGAAAGGAGTGAGAAGTACCGCGATATGTTTCTGTTGTTCTCTTATCCCTTGTATACCACGGATGCAGCTTCGTTTCATCAACATACTCGACTTTCTGACTGGCATCAAACAAGTCTCCCGACTTTCGCGCACAATTTCGAGCGCCTATCAGAAGTATGTTCAGAGCACTGATCCCTCCATATATCACTCTACTCTGAGTAGCGGAAGAGAGATAAGGATTAAGAATGAAAATACACACTGAAACGCCACAACGGTTTGCCCTTACCAAGCAGGGGGAAATGCTCAAAAAAATGACACCATCGGTATTCAAAGGGAATATAGCTGCATGGATACTTGATCGTATCCGAACACGACGGGGTCGGTTGCGCGAGTTCCTATCATCGCAGTGAGGCCTTTTCTGATACCTGCTATATACTACGGCGCGGACACAGTGCCTGCCGTGATCAACTTTAAGTATATACTGTGACTACTGAGACGGGAGTTTTGGCGCGTCGCAAATGAGACGACCTCCTCTGGTCTATAGTTACAGGACAAATCTGGATTGGACTCGCAACAAACATACCCGTGTCTGTTCGCAATGTATCACGCTGGATTGTTGATGTCAATTCCAACAGGCTGTGACATTTGCAACAAGCATGCTACCGGTGCAGCCGTAACTTCATGTAATGGTTTGGCGGGCGCTGTACATATTATTTAGCCCACAGTGTAAGGTAGCTGGCAATACAAACTCGGGGTTCGGTACACGATGAAACAGTCGATCTGGGGGAAATACGACCGGATATAGGCATTGGATGAGCTATAAAATCAGCACTGAGTGCTCCGTAGATCCTCCAACCCACCCACCGCCCTCTACGTTTGAAGTTATGAAGACACTGTCAAATACCTTTCTAAGGATAGCCGCCTTCGCTCTGCTATCAGCCCAGCTACCAATTTCAAAGGCCGTCTTTCTCAACGACGCGTCTGAGCTCACGTCCAGTGCTTCGTTCGACTTTATAGTCGTCGGATGTAAGTTCAAACCCCTTTTCACGATGTCTGTACCAATTCTCTACGCGATTAGCTGGTCCTGGTGGTGCCGTGGTCGCCAGTCGGCTCTCGCAGAATCCACGAAACAGTGTGTTGCTTATAGAAGCAGGGCCTAGGTATGTCTCATAGTCAATTGCTTATATATACCTACGCTCACGACCTCCTCAGCGATGAGGGCGTCGTTGAAATACGTGCTCCCGGGCTCTCATTCTCTGTCCCAGGTATCCCGCTGAGATACGAGTGGAACACGACGACTGTGCCCGTACCTTCTCTGAATGGACGAAGTGTCCCATTTAGACGTGGTCACGTCCTTGGAGGCGGGAGCTCAATCAGTACGTTGCACTACGCTTTAGCTGATGCGTGTCCCTTACGTTCGATTACCTCAACCCCCTCTCGAAGATGGTATGCTTTACACGCGAGGGGCTTCTGGGGTCTATGACAGGTGGGCCAGAATTACGGGAGATGATGGATGGAGATGGGACAGCATCCAGGGATACCTACGAAAGGTAACAGTGTTCATTAGTTGCCGTAGAACAGGGTAACTGATACGTGCGTTTAATTTCCAGAATGAGCGCTGGACCTTTCCAAACGGTGGTCGTAACGTAACGGGCGAGTACGACCCGTTAGTACATGGTCTCTCCGGCGCAGTGTCTGTCAGCCTGGGCAATGAGGCTGACTACTTGCTCGACAATCTGGGCCTCGAGAGCGTAGCGCTACAAGCCGAGTTTGCTTTTAATCCTGATATGAATTCTGGGAACACCATTGGACTTGGTGAGCTTCATTCGCAATGACAGCTTTCTATGCACACTAAATCAACGTATCGTAAACGTAAACTCTCTCCGTTTTTCTTCGTGCCCGCAGGGTTCATGCCAATGACGATAGAGAATGGGGAGCGTAGCAGTGCTGTTAATGGTTACCTGAACGCAACTGTCAGGGAAAGACCGAACCTGACTATTTTAGTGAACACATACGTTACTCGCGTTCTTCCTGATCGACGGCGGTCTAGAAGCATAGACCAAGTGGAGATCGGAAGTCGTGAAACCCGTGCGTTAGTCTTAACACTTCACAATCTCCGGGCTAACCAAATATTACCGCATTTACCAGGTAATATACTTAGAACCATTAGAGCCAGGAACGAAATCATCCTTGCGGCAGGTGCTGTCGGGACGCCACAGATTCTCTTGAATTCGGGGATAGGAGATAAGCGTGATCTGGAATCGTTGGGTATTCCCGTGGTCCTTGACCTTCCAGACGTAGGGAAGAATTTCGTCGACCACGCCTCAACCCAACTCACCTATGCCCGCACCACAGAAGGTACAACACCCCCGTGAGTTATGATTCTCTCAATCCAGGTGAGTTGAGGTGACTTACAGATTGCTTCAACTCGGTTTCTCCCCTTCGTAGGATTGACAGAGAGGCTGCCTTACAGGAGTGGCACACCTCCAAGCTGGGACCGTTTAGCGACCGAGGGGCAAAGTCTCATCAACTTTTGTTCACGCGAGTAGCCAACGATTCGCCTATTTGGAGCGAGCACTCGGATCCAGCGGCAGGACCCAATGTACCACACATTGAACTCTTACCTGCAGACATTGTACGTGCTAAGAAAGGACTGTTGCGAGCGAATACTCACCAGTAGCCACTTCTTATTTTCAGAACTTCCCCGTCTTTTCAATCTTCCCTGCATTGATAGTGGTGTCCCAGCCTCGATCCAGTACGTATATGCAAGGTCGTCCGAGAGCACTGAACTGAACACTCGACTACCAGCGGGCACGATCGGAATTCGCTCCTCCAGTCCATTCGACGAGCCCCTCGTAAATCCAGCGTACCTCTCCGAAAAGGTAGATCTCGACATCTACGCCGAAGCCATCCGGATGGGAAAGAGATACTTCAGTACACCTGGATTTGCAGCCATTCTCGGGGAGCCACAATTCCCCGACCCAGATATCCTTCCGCGAGAGGACTGGGAGACTGCTCTCAGGAGTCGTGTTGGCTCAGGTATACATGGTGTTGGAGGTGCGGTCATGTCACCGAGAGGCTCAAATAAAGGCGTCCTCGATCCGGATCTCAAGGTAAAAGGGTTGAAGGGTTTGCGGGTCGTAGATGCTTCAGCCATAGTACGTCTTCAGCTATCGCCGGTAAAATTCGTTTGCTTACGCGCTTTTTTGCAGCCTCATATTCCAGATGGGCATACCATGGTTCCCGTGTATGTCTTGTCTGAGCGTGCTTCTGACTTGATTGCTCGAGAGTGGTCGCGCTGCTTACCAGAATCTCAGTTCCAAGGAGATGGACAGCGTCGTCGATGCAATGACCCTGGAAGGTCTCAATAAACATTCTTCAAATGTGTTTGTGTCAGACCTCCAGTCCTAGATCTAATCCTTGGGATCAGATATAGGCGTAGCGTAATTACAGCATGTCTTTTATATGTGTTGGATGCTCCATCGGCCCTCGGCAGACTACTATATAAGCTTATGATACGTCACTGAATCAATGTAAAGTTCCCGCCTTACGGATTTCAAGCAGTATGTGTCCGATTATGCCAATAGGGAGCATCAATGTGACCAAGAGACATAGGACATTGAATAGTATGAGGCACAGCAATATCTCCCAGGCATAGTTCGTTCAATCCTAATTGTGGCCCATGCAGCGAAAAGACTTCGGCATTGCCCGGATTCAATTCGGCAATTGCCGACTAATCAGGGCACGTTCGAGTCCTACATATGTAGTCCGAGTAATTTATTTGTCTGCCGTACTGTACTTTTCTGCACTCGCATTAGTTGAAAATATGACGAGTGGCCTACTTCTGGGTATGAGTTTCCTGTCCAAGCGGAGTAAGTCGTCGATGGTCTTACACTATCGTCATCTCCGACGATTCCACTCGGTTTCTCCCGTTCATTTACAATTCCCGGAGCACCCACGGACACCGGAGCCATCATGGAGTATATAAAGGCTGTGGTGAGGTCAACATGGCCACCCCAAGCCTTTCTGCACTCCCTTTCGTACCACCACAATGCTTCGTTTTCTGATATTAGCCGTTCTCGCTATTCTTCCCAGCGCTGTCTCGGGCATCAAGCAATTCGAAATTCTCAACCACTGTCCCCAGCCACTTGACGTGTACATTAATGGCCAGAACGAAGGCACGCTTCAGCCTGGTCGGAGAGATCCTTTGATCCGAGATTTCGACGATGATTGGAGTGGGCTCATATACTCTGACTTTCATGGCGGAAGTAAGGATGGTAGCACTGGGACTGCCCGTGCTGGCTTTTTTGGACCTGTGAGTGCCGCAACCGCTGCTTTACTTGGATTTGAGCATGTGGAGTGACTGGTATCGTGGATTCCTGCAGAGGAGCTCCTATTACATCGTCAGAGATCCGAGCTGGCTTAACGTGGGTATTGGAATTGAAGTAGTCGTTGATAATCCGCCTTCGAACTATAACGTGAGTATGGATTCTACCCATTTTGTCTTGGTATCACACAATGCATCATAATGCTGATTCCCATACCTTCTATCTTCCCAGCCGCTTTGCCCATCGGTTAACTGCGTTGGGCTCAACTGCCCAGAGGTGTTCACGGCTCCGCCATCCAGTTCTGTGCCAACAAAGTCCCCGATATTATCATGCTCGTTACCTCACACATATCGCATTACGTGAGTATTGTGGTGACATAATTGAGAACATCGCGTAGTTGGGGCTAAAGGTCATGGCAGGTTCTGTCCAGACGGCGCTCTTCCCAGAAATCAAATAGGACCAGGAGGTATTTATAATGTCCGTTCGACCTCCAAATGCCTCGATGGTAGGCCGGATCGAAGTCTTGCCAACGGAAACCCTGTTCAGATGTGCGGCACCACCGAATCTCATCGTCATATGGATTAACTGACGTCATGGCGTTTGAAACACTTGTGTAGCCGGGACTGCCACTTTGGGCCAGGACAGACTTGGGAAATATGGCGCAACGGTCAAATTAGGCTGTCTTTCACGAACTTCTGCTTGGACGCGGGTATTGGTGAGTCTTGTACTCTTTATGTTGAGGCTGACGCAGATCTAACATTACCATTTACTCTAGAACTGGTGAATGGCGCAGGGGTAAAGATGTGGGAATGTGTCGACGCCCTCCCCGCCCAACATTGGATATACAGCAATACTACTGATCGAACAATCCGACTAGCTAACACCAGTAGGCCCTTTGCAGCGAAATCAACTTGCAATAATCAATTGACGGTGATCTTGCAGATCTATGCCTCGATCTAACCGACGGTAGTTTGACCGATGGTAACCGACTCCAGACCTGGGAATGTAGCCAGCGAAACGATAACCAGATCTGGCTTTCCCCTCAGGAGTGGGAAAAATAAAGCATTCCGCTATCTCAGGCGCAGAATTGATTTCAAATTATCTTTTAGTGGGTTTTCTTTCAGTTTCTACTTTTAATCGACGGTCGGGGCCAAATCGTGTCATCGTAAAGATAATTGCTTGACAAAGTCCTTCAATCGAACATTCGGAATCTCTGCAGAGAGTTATAAAACGCACCTTCTTCTAATTTTATCTCGTTCCCCTCCAGTACCTTGCAATCGGAGATCGAGTGACATTTTGTGCTTCCGTCACGTTATTGACTCGCTCTGGTTGAGATGCCAATATTCAAGGAGTGTGCGAAGATTCGGCAGCAGACTTGATGTCATGGCAAGGTGGAGATAAGTGATACCGCCAGAATCAACCGGAAGGCTATGTTTGCAATTGCCCAAGCCCGGCAGTTAAACTTTCCGACTATGCGCCAAGATGTCTGCTTGGATAAGTTACAATGGGATCAATAATACATTTCTTTCCTCCTTCAAGTTCGCACCTGGACTTGATGGGCACTGTGCTGAGCCTTAGTGTTGGAGTAGTCCGCGGGGACACTCCAGAGTCCAAGCGTCGGCTGCGTCACACATTCGAGAGCCTAGTGCCCGGTAAGGTGCGTCTATTCTCCGTCTTCTTGTCGGCGTACAGCCCCCAGCCACCCGACCTATCTATTACACTGGGTCTACATCTCGAGCGTCTAATCTAGCTACCTACCCGAACCTTCATCCTCCTGCTCGTTGGACGCGTAGCCTGTAATCCTTGCTACAGTATACATGCGTCTCTTGCTTTGCGACCAAGAGATCACTTCAACAACAAAAGTGGAAGAGGATTGGTGGCTTGCTCAGGCTGTGTGATGACTGCGTTATCGCAAGGCTAAGTATTGATGGTATGAGTCCGCTATTATCGAAATTCACGTCAAATGATTCCCAGCTGCTCAGAATCCCGCCGTTAGCGGGGATCAACACAGGAGGCTTGCCGTGTCCTTGATTTTTTGAATGAGTACTTTTGAAGCCTGTGATCCTGCAATGATAGTTTCTAAATACAGAGACCCAGTGTATTTGTATCTTTATGATCCGTACGTACATAGGCGACCTGGAATCCGGATAAGAAGTCTACAGATTACGTTACACACTCTTTCATCTATAAAAGCATGTATACTACTAGCAGCAAAGCACGCACTTCCGTGCCCCAGCATATCCCTTGTCCCTCTTTGCACTGCGACAAAACTGAAACGAATCTCTGTTATGGCACCAAACTGGACCAAGGAGTACACTGATGAGTACTGTCTAGTTTACGCAAAATCGCAGTATGCCTCTTTTGTCGTCGCAATCTTTGCTGCAGGTAAGTGGCCAGTCTGGGAAACAGAAACATCTTATCTGGCCTGACCATGAATAACAGGAATACAGCTGTTTATGATGTCATACAGTGTTGCCATCTTCTTAGAGACACCGCCGGAAAGGAGAAAGGGAAGGGAACCCTACCTGCTTGTTGGTTGCTTGATATTCCTGTTCTTCACTCTCTCCGCGTGTGTGAACATGGCGAGGCCTTTCAACCTCCTTCTGGAGGCTTCCGATGGTATTGAGTGGATTCAACTTGCCTCAGCCGACCACGCCAGCTGGAGAAGTATACTCAGTGACGTCTCTTTCTCCCTAGTGTTTATCTTAGGGGACGGACTCTTGGTATGACATTTACTTATGTTAAGCCACCTGCCCTTGAATTGACTCTGCCTCCCCAGCTATACCGCTGCTATTTGGTTCTCTCTCGCACTTCGCTGTGGCAATTGGTCTTGCCAGTCCTCACATATCTCTCGGCAATCGGTACGCAAGTTTTGGGTTATCTGGCAGTGCTACTTTTCAAACATTATTTTGGTTCCATCAAGCTTTGGGTATCTGCGGCTCGGTACTACTGTACATCTATCCAGAGCTTGTCATTACTCAGACTAGAATATCGCTAGGGAGGGACATTCTGAAATTTGTCACCAACATTCTCATCACGTCAACAATCTGCTTCAAACTTTCATCCTCCTATAGGTATATGTCCAAATCGCTACCGGCCAAACAATTAGTGGTGTACAAGACCGTCGCCAGTATTCTCGTCGAATCAGCACTCCCGCTTACGATCGCAGGTATCGTCGATGCAATAGTCTTCATAATCCCCACCAATACTTCGAAAGGAGACATCACTGGGTATGATGGCGACCCGAAAGCTCTAGCAGCAACGTATGGTGCTGTCTCAGCTTTATACTATGCCTTACAGGTGCGTAAACGCGAACTTTATCAATTACTGTATGGTACTAATCTCAACCTCTTACAATCAAGGCCATAGCGCCACTGTTGATCATTTTCCAGGTCACAACCGGGAGAACATGGGCAGCAACCAATAAATCCGGTGACACCAAGGCGTTCTCCCGCTCACTCTGTTTCAACCATGGAACAAGACATAATATATCTGGTGCCATCTCCGCCAGTGACGATGACACGGTGGCAGAGGGCCGTTAGTCGGTGGTCCTTGGCCTTGGTATTGTTGTCGGCGGCTAAAAGTCCTGCTTGATCGGATATAGAAATGGGGGATAGCTTGACAGCGTGAAAAGATTATACGGCCCTCGGAACCTGAGCTACATATAATAACAGCACAGTCGATTAGACACTGCCATTGTTAGAGAATACATTCATTTTCGCGTTCCTCCGCCTCGAGACTGCTCAAGTTGCACCTTCTATCACCGTGATTGTTTGGCAATTGTTCAGTCTCTCTGCGACCAAAGTAGTTCAGTGCGCTTTCGGCGTTCACAAAAATGGCGGTTTGCATGTTCAGGCAGGGTACTTTACATGAACGGCAAGATTAGATCGATGGTGGCAGTGCACTGCCCGTCGACGGGGAAATTCGGGCAAGACTGCTCTTCCGTGGACCTGTGAGCTCCAGGATATGGTGGTGAACGTACCTAAGCAATGTATTCTTTGGCATAAATACTTCTTCCTTGCACTTCAATATGCGTGGACCAGGATGACTCCAACCATGCCACTGAAATACTAGTAGCAAAGGAGGAATCAGGATCGGTGAGCCGCTGCATGATGACTGCACTCCAGCGAGGCCCAGTGAATGCTTTAGGAGTCTTCTTTCTTCGAAAGACATGTCAATTTGCGCAGCAATGACTCCCAGAATGCTCCACCAGAGTCCCGCTGTTGGCGGGTCTAACCTGCAATCCTTGCTGTTTAATAAGTACTTGTTAATCCTGTGATCCGGTGACAATAGTGTCCGACTTCAGAGACTCGTCAGTCTTCGTCAGTACAGTTATGTTACTTGTAGCTGCTGCACATGGTTGACGGGATAAACATCGATGCAGTGATGTCTACCGGACACAATCAGAGAAAACTGCCTATCATGCCATGTTTCCTGGCAGAAAATTGACCTTGATTTCCTACACTGCTCCATTTCAACCCTGGAGTTTTTCATCTTTGCGCTGCGCACATTTTTAGACCGCTCGAATGGGAAAAGAAGTCGCAAGATTACGTTTTGTGCTCTTTCATCTTTATAAACTACGGCCCCTCTTAGCCTTAGGGCAAGGACGCACTTCCGTGCCTCGGTGTATCTCTCCCCAGTTCCCCCTTGCACTGCGACAAAAGCTGTAACTCATAGCTGATATCAACCTGACATGGCGCCGAATTGGACCCAGGAGTACATCAACGAGTACTGTCTAGTATATGCAAAATCGCAGTATGCCACTTTTGTCGTCGCAATCTTTGCTGCGGGTAAGTGAGCAGTCCGGGAAACATACTTCCTCTCTGACTTTTCCATGAATATCAGGGATACAGCTATTTATGACGTCATACAGCATTGCCATCTTCTTCGAGACACCCCCCGAAAGGAGAAAGGGAAGGGAACCATACCTGCTTGTTGGTTGCTTGATATTCGTGTTTTTTACACTCTCCGCGTGTGTAGACATTTCCAAGCCTTTTAATCTCCTTCTGGAGGCTTCCGATGGTGCCGAGTGGATTCAGCTTGCCTCAGCCGACGACGCCAGCTGGAGAAGTACACTCAGTGACGTCTCTTTCTCCCTAGTGTTTATCCTCGGGGACGGACTCCTGGTCTGTCATCTACTTATGCCAGCCAATTGCCCTCGTATTGACTCTGGCTCCACAGCTATACCGCTGCTATCTGATTCTACTTCGAACTTCGCTGTGGCTATTGGTCTTGCCAGTCCTCACATATCTCTCGGCAATCGGTAAGCAAGTCTTGAACTATCTGGCATTGTTTCTATCTCATTTTGTCTCTATCAAGCCTTGGGTATCTGTGGCTCAGTACTCCTGTACAGCTACTCAGAGCTTGTCAATGCTCAGACGAGAGTATCGCTAGGCAGGGATATTTTGAGATTTGTCACAAACATTCTCATCACGTCAATAATCTGCTTCAAACTCTCCTCCTCCTACAGGCATCTGTCGAACTCGTTACCGGCTAAACGACTGGCAGTGTATAAGACCGCCGCCTGGATTCTAGCCGAGTCTGCACTCCCACTTACGATCGCAGGGATCATCGATGCAGTAATCTACATAATTCCTACCAACACTTCAAATGGAAAAATCACCGGGTACAACGGCGACCCGAAAGCTCTTGCAGCAGCATATGGTACCGTCTCAGCTATATACCATGCCCTACAGGTGCGTAACCCTGAACACTATCGTCTACTGTAGGGCACCATTACTAACCTCTTTCAACGAAGGCCATAGCGCCTCAGTTGATCATTTTCCGGGTCACAGCGGGGAGAACATGGGCGACAACCAACAAGTCAAGTGACGCCGAGGCGTTCTCCCGCTCACTCGCTTTCAACCACGGCACAAGACCGGATAAGTCCCACTATTCTGGCGGCGTCTCCGCAAGTGACGATGAAGTACCTGCATAGTAAGGGACATTGCTTAATTGCAGGATTAGGCACGCATGAATTACAATTTGTACTGGTATTCGGAACCTGAGCTACATGTAGTATCGACGCTAGAGTTGATTCGACACTGCTTTTCTCCACCATATCGCCAAGATTCCGAATTTGAAGGCACTACTCATCATTCGAGCCTTCGAGGATCATTCTGGATGTCTAGCGACACCAGATAGTTGCTCGGCCTCGGCTTCCGTGCCATTGAAGCGCCCTGGTCCAACTATGAGAAATTCCAGGCAGGTCACGGCGTTACATAGAAATAACGACAAACCTTGACCTTGACCTTGGCCTTGACTGAGATATCCTAGATCAACGAAAGTTATTGCGAACCAGCTGGACGAATATCAAATCTACCCACCTTCAGCTTGTTCGCCCTTCCTCCGACTCTTCCGATTTTCACGTTCCTCCGCCTCAAGGTCAAGTCGCACTTTTTTTTGGCGTAGTTCCTCTGCCTCTCTGCGACATGCGAAGTAGTCCAATGCGCTTTGGGTGTTCACAAACATGGCGGTTTGCAGACAAAGTGTTATGGAAGATGACAACAAATCCACGAGCAGTTTAAAAGTTGGAGTGCTCCAACAAAGTCTCAGTGATGCGCACGTGTCGTTGACTCCATGTACTTCGCGTTTACTCTAATCGACCCCCGCATATCTCGAAGTTATACCAAGATCTGTATATTTCAAAGGTACAAAAGAAGATATAATAGCAGCCTAAGACCAAACTCACTACTAGATGAACGGCTGCCAGCGGCATTCCGAATTCGACTCAAAGCTTGGACTCCATTCAAACCCACGCCTCACGTATTATATCCGCTGCGCGCTCTGCGAGGGTGTAAACCGCGGCTTGAGTATGTGCCGCTGGGACGTAGGGCTACACGCATCCACGCCATGAACAAGTCAGCAACCATAGCCAAATCGACGGAGTAGGACGGAGCATGACTCACAATAACGGCGGCATCCACAACTCTCAACCCTTTCACGCCCTTTACCCTCAGCTCCGGATCAACAACCCCTGACTTAGCGTGTTTTTTTGAAATAGCGGCTGTCCCAACGGGATGCGAGAACGAGAAACCATCGCGTTTGAGGATGACGTCAAACTCCTCGTCTGAAAGTACGTCAGGATCAGGGCCGTTGAAGCCCGTGATATAGCCAACCCATCCAGGTCCATTGTACCATCTCTTCGCAATCCTCACTCCCTCTTTGAAGGCAGCCAAGTCGAAAGGGTGGGTTAGGTACCCCATGTCAATGAGTGGTCGATCGAATGAGTTATTCGAACGCAGCTTGATTGAGCCACCTGTTCTCTAGAATGTTACTAAATTGCGGATCTTCGCAGAAAGCTTGAGCTTACGGGAGTACGGGGTCAGGAGAATCACGTATCCAAGAACTGTAACTCCGGGTTCCTGAAACGTATTTGTTTGGATTTAGTGATGGTGATGGGCCATAAATATAAGGTTATGTACTCACGGAAAGAGTGAACTCAATATGCGCGGAAGTAGGTCCAGAAGACGGATCTTTATACTGCTTCCACAATGGCCAGTCCACTGGGATCCTCGTGTATATGATTTGATGATCCGTCGCCCTCGTTAGTGGTCCAGTGCGGCTGCTATTCCACAACGCCAGTGCTTCATCTTCGTCAATCCTACATTTCAGCCAGCCGTGTCAGTGTTGCGAGAGAGTGAACAAATCGACGGTGCTCACGGTGTTGAACTTGAGTTGGCATTCCATGTCACAGGGATAGAAAAATGGTCGCTCATCCCCTTCCCGACGTCCGGTAGGTGGTGAATCGTGGCAACGCCAACCTTTTCCAACTCCTTTCGGTCGCCGATCCCAGAGTTCAAGAGGATATGCGGCGAGTTGAATGAACCAGCCGAGAGTATGACCTCTTTCTTGGCTGTAACCACTCGAAGTGTGGTTTGGTCTATAATTGTACTCATCGATTAATGAGTTCCGTTAGGAATAGATTTGGACAGACCTCCAGATGCCGGGGCAAATTCCACAACGTTCATGTCTAGCCCTCTGTGACTCGCCGACGCAGTGATTGGCAACACCCGCGTGACGTATGTATCCAGTACGATTACTAGATTCGGCCGTGTCCTGACCTCTTGATGCAGATATCCAACCGCCGCACTACAGCGTTCACCGTTCCCAATCGTCGACTGCGACCAAGCTAACGCAACAATCAGCTACAGAGCAAAATAGCGAAGGAGGAGAGATGTAGGGAGTCAAAAGATACTCACTCAACCCAATAGGTCTCCCAGAGTTCGGTTCAAGATTGAACTTGATCTCATCTTGCATCCCCGCGTTCCGCATTGCGCGTACATCAAACTCGTTGGGTCCATTCCAGGGAAGACTGACATTGATTTTGCCCTTCGTTCCGTGGTACCGGGGATTGTATTGCCCAGTTGGGTCGCGTCCGCCTGCAGGAGGGCTCCATTTCTCGTGCTACATGGTGCGAAATGTTGTAGTGAGCCAAGAACAGATTGTGCATCACATAAGAAGAGTCCTGTGAGTGTGAAATGGCAATGAAGGAGAGTTATAAACGGCGTACTCGAAGGATCCATGGGAAAAGCGCTTTCCAACCCCACCTCGAATCTCCCGAGATTCTTCCCCAAGAATCGTAATCATCCGACGCTCCTCGTGTGTAGCCCAGCGCATCTTTGTGGTGTGTGCGTTAATGGTTGAAATCGAGAGCTTGAGTGAACTCGGGAGAGACGCACTGATAGAGCTACTCCCGCCCAACACCCTTCCTCTCGGGAACTTGATCGTCCTATTGTCCATTCCACCTTGCGGCGCAACGTCAAAGTTCCAATCGTACCTCCCTCCTTGGAGTCTGGGCCAGAAGCCTGGTACGGCGAGGTCGAGAACCCCTTGGTTACTACAAGGACACAATGCACTCGCATGAACACCTAGTAACTAGACGACGTTGTACTCACTCAGGCCCAGCTTCAAGTAGAAGGACACTCCATTGTGCGTTCTCTGAGAGTCGACTGGCGAGTACTGATCCCGCTGTACCCCCTATACATTGAGAATTAGCCCAATACTGGACGGCAAAATGCGTCGAAAAACACAAACTCACCACCCACAATTACGAAATCCCAACTACCCTCTTCGCCCTCAGCCTGCACAAAATCCCCGACGGTTTGATACACAGTGGCTACACAGTGCTTCACCGGCCCCAGAGTCACAGCCAAAGCAACTAAGCTGATAATCGAGAGCTGCATGGTAGCAAGAGTGGAACCATAGACGGATCTGAAGAATGCCTTATATCCTCAGATTTACATAAGAACGGAGCAGCGAAGCCCAAAAGAAAGCGTTCGAATACGAAGATGCGATTCAAACTTGACTTCGTGGCGTCCAACTGGGAAAAACCGGGATTCGGCCCATCGACCAGTACGTCAGATGTCACAAGATCTATTGAGTTCTTGAATTTCCAGACATGTCGGAGGTGTTGGAGTCGGGCTAGAAATGCCAGCAATTGTTATTTGAATTCGACTGGTGCCAAAAGCAGGGAGCCTGCAGGGTCATACCTGTGACGCGGAGTATGAACTAGTCGCGGCACACGGGGGTTTCTCT
>ML210244.1:33757-104321 GCA_004369085.1 Coprinopsis marcescibilis
TCACAAGGTGTATCTATGTACCACGAGGGAGCGAACGGAACCCTAACATAGGGTTCCGTGTATGCTTGGGTCAGTAAGACTACGTTTCCCTTACAATACCGTCATAGTGAGGTACTTGAAAGAAAGCCGTGCAGCAGTCGGCGCCCGGGCAGGAAACCCTAACCTTAATAGTTCGGCGGTTGCCGAACTCTTCTAATCCAGTCTCTTGTTAAGTTCAGGCAATTACACTCAATTACACTTGAGACCGAATTACATTAAGGTATTTACTATTTAGCTATGCATCATGGGAACGATTAGTAGCTCCCATATTCTTGCAGCCTTCAAACGCTCTTTTCTGACTTGTCAATCTCCTCGTTAGTTTCATCATCGTTGTCCCTCGAGAGCTCCGACTCATTCCCTCGCGCGCCATGGTTGAAGGCCAGTGAGCGGGAGAATATCTCGACATCGGTTGACCTTTCGGTCTTCGCCCATGATCTTCCAGTTGTAACCCTCAAAATAACCATCTGAGGGGCTATGGCCTATTAATACTGGGTTAGCATTGTAGAGCGATGCTTCCAAGGCTTGTTCAAAGCTTATACGCACCAACAATGCATAGTAGATAAGCGAGGAAGTGCTCATCGCAACGATGAGAGCGTTACGGTTGCCAGTGTAATCCGAGATTCGACCTCCGAGTGTCACTGGAACGATTTGGAGGCCAGCCTGGACAATACCCGCAACGGAGAGTGGTAGCGCAGACTCTACCAGAATTCGCATGGCAGCTGAGTAGACCACCAAACGCTTGGTGGGTAATGACTCGGCCCATCGCTTGTGAGACGACATAAGTCGGTGGCAGATGATAAAAGTGATGATGATGTTGGTCGCCACGCTGAGTATGTTTCGGGCGCATTCCATGGAGATAGCGATACGAATCCCGTCGCCTTCCTCCTGTGCGAACGTTACAATCTGGAAAATACTCAAAGCTTGGAAAGGTAGGGGTAAGGCTTGACTTGTCAGCGAGGAACTAGGAGGTTTGGCTTACCGATTGTTGCGAGGTATGTCAGGATAGGAAGTGCGACCAGCCATAGCCAACCTCCAAACAACATCAAGTAGCACCTGTACAGCTGCAGGAACACATTGAATGGCGACGTTTCGCTTATTAACAAAGTAGCTCACCAGAAGGCCATCTCCGAGGATGAATACAAAGAAGAAGGTAGTTTCGCTGAAAATGTTCTGCCAAGTACCCGTGGGCTCAACAGCGAGATACGAAAGGCCGTCGCTGGCCTCCAGCAGTGAGTTGAATATAATGGCGATGTCCGTACACGCCGAAAGTGTGGATAATATGAAGATAAGGCAGCCAATGACGAGGTATGGCGCCCTGCCCTTTCTTTTCTCCCTGGGTGTTTCGAAGTATATGGCTAGACTGTATGCCATCATGAAGAACTGAATCCCTGAGGTAGACTTCTCAGTATTCTCGAGCTAGGATAAGCGATGACTGGTCATTGCAGTACCTGTGGTGAACATTGTAATCGCATAGTTGGCGTAGCGCGCTTTGGCGTAAACCAGACCATACTCGTTCCGGTCTGCCTTTGTCCAAGGTGAAGCCATTGGGGAGTAGCTAAGGAGAAGAGGAAAGAAACAGAGGGGAACCTGGGATGGTTACTGGACAGTGTGGACGCCTCGGTCTTTATGGAACCCAAAACACATCCCCTTTAGTGACTATAAGCTGTCTCGTATACATTTCGCGAACATGTCAATCCAAGTCGCTCCCTACGCGCCGCGGCGCAATGGAAGACTCCACGGTATATCTTGCAAAATGAGTGTGTGATGCGATGTCACCGGGAGATCAGGCGGATCGCACAAAAGTCCCTTCGACATGATCAATCCTCCTTGCACAGGATCTCCATCGTACACATCTATCACTTCGCGTCAGATGGCAACTCTTATTCACTCTTTCAACCGAAAAAGTAATAATCACTGAGCGGGGCAGTGTGTGTGTTCTCGTTATCGCAACGGGCGCTGGCCCGCTGGGCCATGCTCTTCGGCCCTGAGTCTTCAGTCTCCGCACTAAATGCTTCTCAAACCCCACAAGCAAAGTACTGACAACGGCCCGCATTGATTCGAACTACATGACGCATATTAGCAAGCCGACAATGCCTCGTTGTGTGCACATGAACGCAGAGTTGACCGAGACGGGCGCTGAGCGCCCATTGCTGACCCTACAGCCAGCATCGGTATTTTGAACAGGCCATTCATAGTTGGAGTGTATTTGTATTAGGTATCAATGAGGTGCCTGAAGGAGGTCGACATGTTACAGGTCAGACACTGCGACAGGGACGGGAGGAGTGGCGCAGTACGATGTCGGAGTCGCTCGGCGCTCGTTGTATGTACCCACAATGATGGGTTTGAGCGCTGGTGATGCTGATTCGCTGAAGGGGTGATTTAAAAAAAAATGATTGGAAGTAAACCCAGCCCGTTTCGTGGCTCCCCTCACAGGAGAGTCAAGTGACCGGGAAAGTGCCGGAGAGGTTGTCATAGGCACATGCTCCCTGATGCGTTCCACCATTCAATCTTAGTGCTTATTGTTGTTAGATAAAAGCTACATTGCTCGTTGAACTGAAGAGCATGTTTTGTATACTCGAGAAGTGCAGCCCAGATGCGCCGTGCATATCATAAACGGCTACTGGGTACTTAGCAAGCCACATATTATCCATCAATCTGACAAAGGTATGTAACATTACTTTCTAACAGTATATTCGCATTCGTCTGGGAAGCATTGGAACCTTCTCCAAATTCATGATCGTTCCCGGAGAGTACTACGGATGCGAGAGGGTCTTCCGACCGCGTACCGTGATTGAAGGCGAGTGGGCGGGAGAAAACCTCAGTGTCACGAGTGCTGGTCTTCACCCATGAACGCCCAGTCGTGGCTCTGAATATAATCATTTGCGGCGCTAAGGCCTATGAGCACATTTCATTACGTCAATAGGGATATTCAACTTTCAAGTGATGATGACAAGTCTCGCACCTGCAGGACACCATATACAGGGCCAGCAATCCCTTGTATTGCCGTCAGGGCTGTGCTCTCGCCCCGGCCATTGTTGAAATTGTCGAAATTAGCAAGGTGTATAGCTGTGCTCCATAGCCCCACGATGGAGAGCGGGAGAGCCGATTCGACAAGTATCCGGACAGCAGATCGGTACACTTTTAATCGCTTGGCGGGCAACAGCCTTGCTAGGTGTCTATGGCGTGATACCAGCTGGTAGCAGATGATCGATGTCAAGACAAGGTTTGTCGCAATGCCCGTTATATCTCGACCAAACAACAGTATGTAATAAGTCGGTGAAGAATGCCTTGGTGTTAGCACTAAGCTGCACACACCAAGAGCTGTGTTCCGCACAAAATGATCAGTCACGGCATATCAAAACATAAATCTGTACTCACCAATTGACGAGAGGTATGTGACTACTGGTATGATACAGAGCCACCTCCAACGCCCTTGCGGCATCATAAGATAGCAGCGGTATAACTGCAGATTGGCGTCAGTTTGGGGAATTGAATATTTACCTTGAGATTGAAAAATGACAAACCAAGGTCCCGTCCCCCAGGATAAAGACAAGATCAGAGGAAATCCAGGAACCTATTTCCATCTTGTAGCTATAACTTGCATGCGTAGCTGGTAGGTGCCCATGACTAACGCAAGGCTCCAAAAGCTGCACGTACGGTATGGACATACAAGTGCTGATTGTGAAAAATACGAATATCAAGCCGCCAACCATGAGGTACGGTGCTCGACCTTTTCTTGCTTCTGACGGTGTTTCGAAGAACACAATAATCATGTAGCAAGTCATGAAAAATTGAATCCCTTTGCGTCCCTGTGAGCCAGAAACGGAGAGAATACAATTAAGCAGAGCACGTACCTGCTGAAAATATTCTGATGAAATGAGAGGCATAATCCACCTTCTCGGTGACTAGATTGTGACTGCTGGTGGCTTCCTGCGCTACACTAGAAGTCATAGGAGCGCGCTCTGTAAGTCTCACAAGGTCAAAAGAAAGGAGTAGTAGTAGCAGGTAGTGATGTGCTCTTACGCCATCCGTTTTATACATAAGACACCCGTTATTATTAGGCCTATGTCTACCTCTTGTAGGCAATCTCCAACATTTTCCATTTTGCAATCATCAGCGTGTGTGCCATGCCTGAATAACTACCAACGCCTCTGACGGAGCTCTCTTGGTTGGTTGGGTTTCGCTGGCCCATCGGACGTTACAACCTACATAGGCATCCTCATCATATCTCATAGCAGAGCTCTATGTGCAATTATCGTTGATTTAAGATTGAGGGGAATCGACAACGATCAGGTGTGTTCCCTGGACATGTTACAACCCAACATGGAGTCGGCGGTTGCCGATCAGGCACGGAATCGTCGACGATTCCTGCAATCCTTCCTCCACTCTAGTCCACTCTCTCGAGTCCCGACGTGTTCCCTGAAATTCTCCTGGATCTGATTTTGACGCATAACCTGATATATCAACTCTTCATGACGACAGTGTTCATTGACGAATCACGATCCAGCCCAGGATTTCTGTTGAACTTAACACGTCCACAGATACACCGCACATGGTCCCCTCCATCTCAGGCAACTTCGATACTGCGCAAGACTGCGTCAGTCGCTGTTACCAAACACCCGGAGCTGAAATCTCCGAAATTTCATCAAATATAGCCCAATTCTCGCTGGTCACTTGGCAGCAAGTTTCAAGACCAGCAAACTGCCAGAACCTTCGACATCATCTAACACCTTGCGACTATCCTCAGAACCAGCAAAAATCATGGCCGCTTATCAGACTGCCGGGCCATTCTCTGGTGCAGTGGTACCGAGAAGAGGTAGAGAATCTGCACTCGGGTCTAGGTCTCCACTCTCGAAAGTTGCTTGAAAGTAGTCGAATGTTAGTCGGTTTCGCCCTTGCGAAGGGGCTCATCAGGGGGCTTAACCGCTACCCCAACCGGCTGCATGAACTGTAGGCACTACCCAGCTTGGGTTTACCTGGGGGATTCCACCCCGTGATGCGTGGCTGTGCGTGATGCAGGGGCTTGACCCCGTGAGGTGTGGGTGTGAAATGTGGGTGTGGTCTGGGGCTCCCTCCCATAGACATCTGGATCGTGGTCCGAGATGCCGGCCGACGGCCAACTGATAGGATCACTCCCATCAGCAGGGCTTTGCCGCGCCCAGTCCTGTCTGTGGCTCGCCTCCGGAGCACGATCCAGTCCCCCGTCTCCGAAGATAAGGGGAAAAGTATCGTCTCTGTGTGAAGGGCGCCTGTAAGGCTCGAACCCGCAACCGGAGACCACGTTTTAAAATAGTGGGCCGCAATCGCAAGTTCTATTCCCAGCCCCGCCAAGTTGTTAATGGAGCCAAACACTCGACCAAAGGTCTGCGAGGCCACGCAAATATAGTACGAGCTAAAGGGCTTTTCCACCTTCCTGAGGCTTCAGGTGGCTTTACAGGTGGATCCAAAGAGTGAGAATCTGCGTATACTTAGGACTCAAGCACATCTATGTGAGGTTGGTGCGATCCTTAGTAGGGAAGACAGTGGAGCGTCAAAGCACATTTGACACCATCTGTCATGGCGGATGGGGTAGACTGCCAGTGCCGGAGAAGCGGATAAGATATTCGAAATGGCAGTCACTGTTGTCCGTTGCTGGAGTGATTTGACCCAAAAATACGCGCTGATACGGGGTTGCAACCGTTATAACATTTTGATATAGAAACGTCCATGAATTCGTTAAATAAGGAACATAAGATCGTAAGACCGCTATCAGCGCCGTGTCTGAAGCAAGGGTCTGGAGTCTTCGAAATCAAAGGACTCCATGGGAATGATAAACGGATTGATATGTGGGTCCTCACTGGACTTCAGCTTCCGTTTACCCCTCTTTGCCTTCTTCGAGCTTTCGTGACTGTTCACGGTCAACATGCTGCTTCCATCTGCCATCTCTTCTTCCGGGGGCTCAAAGCTAAACTCCCAATCAAATTCGCGAACGCTCGACCTCCATAGGCCAGCTGTTATCTGCGGTGGACGGCGCTCGAGCTTGAAAAAGCTGAGGAGTGTGATTGTTGATACATAGCAGAGGACTGCAGAACAATCATTTCGCCAGTCAGATGGAAGACAAGGCAACGAAGCGCATTCTTATCAGCTGGTGACGCCCGCAAACAGGAAGAGCTGATATACGCACGTAGTATCCAGGTCGTAAAGTGAAATATGCGCAGAGCATTTTGTTTGTGGCAGCCTGGGATGGCTGGTGGGCAGACACCAGAGATGGCTGTGAAACTTGACGCGATCAACCACATGAACGCGAGAAATCCTACGGAACGGTATGACGCGTTGAGCCGAGTGCAGGGAGACTGGGCAGTTACTCGTGCACATACCAATCCATACGATTTCGATGAGCACGCGGCTCGTCACTGCGTTACTTTTGAGCATTGATAGGCCAAGCCTGTGCACGGAAATTAGGAAGTCAGGCTCAGGCTCAGCCATGAAACACGAGCTGGACATTCAGGCTGTGCAGTGTCGGCTGCGGGACATGCCAGCAGTAGAGGCCTAGAGGAGAGGTTGTGCTCAAAGAACGGCAAGACTCACATCGTTGGCAGCGTGAATATTGTCAATGTCGACGTTATTAGCCCAAAAACCTTCATCCCCAACGCCGACTCTTCAATCTTTCTCGTATCCGAGCTCCCCCACATGTCAAACGCATCCAGTCCTTCATTAATCGTTGCTATCGAGGAGGCGATAATTGCAAAACATATGATCGCAAAGGTCGTTGCCATTACTGCAGGATTCCAAGACATTCAAGTTGTTGTTGCAGCGGCGGCATTGAGGCGTGCAAAGTTTCAGAATGGGCGCGGGGAGCATACACATTAAATAACGTCAGTAGAGCTCCACTTGCACGTATTAGATACATACAGAAGACGGTCGTGCGTAGTTGAGAGAGGATTCTATTCGGCATATCATATGCGATCTAGAATGGTCATGAGACTGCAATGTGTGCAGCTGCGAAGGGCAGGAGAAGAATGAGGTGGGCGGAGAAGAAGAACAATGTTGGTCGTTAGGTCACAGTTGCTAATACTTTTCGTGAAACAGAACCGACGGTCATTGCGGAGCAGTATTGATGTCGGCTCAGGCTGTCGGCCGTGTACAGCCCGCATAAGCTTCGTGGCGGAGACGGCAGAGCCTACGTCTTACTACTACATAATCTGTAGCGCGATAAAGATCGCCTAACACGAGTGGGTATGGAATGTGTCCCCACAGGCCCGATTAGGCGGACGATATGTGTTGCCGCTGTTGGCGGATTTTTCCACACCACAAGCGCCCGCATGAGGTGAATCTCTCGGCGCTGCGTGCGGCAGAATCGGCGATTTCGAAGCGTTCGAATTTTGCGCACGGACCTCTTCAGGAAGAAGTTTATTTCTATTGACAATGTCGACGACCATACACCCTTCTATAGACATGAACTGGTTAAGGTAGCACCCGTGTACTACAGTATATAGGCCGTACTTAGCTATCTTTCCCCTCCGATGACTTCTCGGATATAGTCTATCCGCGGTTATCCATAGTAGACCGAGTCCAGAGTCTGGGAGTAGGCCCTAACTCAGCTCACGGCCCTTCCACTCTCTAAAGTCTTTCCCCCGTCACCAGACATCCACAATTATCCACACGCGAACGTGAAATTCAAATGGTGGTTCGCCGAGTCATTGAAAGGGGCTACCGAGAACGACAAGAAAGCCCAAGGAAAGGCTTGGATTGCTTCTATCGGCTTCTGTTGCAGTGCTAACTATGGTGTACGCGACGCTCGCATGTTTCTCTGTGAATGATCGCGTGGTCACTGAGAAGTGCGGGGTTCGCCGCATTGCTTCTTGGCGCGTTCATCGAGATGTGAAAGTGGAGGAATGGGGAGGTGGGTGCACGCCGCATGGAACTTGGAGCGTTCTTCATAGACAACTTCTGGGCTGTACCATGTACCTACGGACTCAAAATATCCTTGCCTGAGAGCGCTTCCTGGTTACCCACATGCTATGTATTTACTTTCATGAGAACTCGATTCAGTGATCGCATCACTTCAGCTCCATGTTTATTCACCATGGCTCCTCCCGGTTCCTCTCGCTCGGTGAACTGTCTCAGCGCCGTTGTGGTACATAAGCAGAGCATCACAGCTGATGGAACTCCAGCCAAGGGCGCCGCATGCTGGCATGTTCTGTCGTCAGTGGGAGCGTTCCCTCCAGACGACATCCGCTTTTCAATTGACTTCCTAATAACACCATGGAAACGTCGTTACACTGTCAATATGCTACGTTATAGAACTTGGCAATTTCAAGCAATTACCGAATGTCGCATGGTGCGAAGGTCACTTGGCTATTATCCTCTGGGAATTGCGAGATTTCTCACCCTCGCTGCTCATTGGGTATCGCAAGCCTATCCAGCCATTCTCATGCCCGGGAGCCGTGTCGTAGCGTGTCATAGCAGCGTGCGCTAGGAAGTCGGCCTCAAATGTCAAAGAGGAGACACCATTGGTAAGGAGACACATATCTGGCTTCGTCTTCCATTACCGTGGGTTTGGGCCAAACTCAGCGACGGACGGCGGTAATAGGCCTTTTCTCCATTCACGCATCCGGTAATCTGATGCAAAAGCAGGATGGGAGAAAGAGCGCTGATTAGTCGATGCACAATTTTCAAAAGTACATACACCCAACACTGCCAATGATCTCTGCTGATGTCCCTGAATTTCTTAGGTCAAGTAGTTCGTCCTGTGTTCGCCGTCATCCTCCAGAGCGCCACCATCTCCGGCATATACTTTGAGAGTATATAAAGTCGCAGGAGGTGGTCGCCCACACCGGCGTGTCGTTTCCCCTTGGGATACCCTCCTCTTTCCTTTCTGACCGGGACACACCCCTTCAAACCGCCACGACCCACGACCATCGCCCGTGTTCTGTGCAAAATGGTCGATATAGCAAAGACGTTCGGCGCCTTGCTGATTGGTGGTATTGTCGCGACTCTGTGTGTCTGTTCATGTCTTGACTGCCCCGATGTACTTACCAAGAGATTTCGCAGGTTCTGTGGGGTAACCCAGGTGCAGGTCGTCATATACCTCAAGCTGTACCCGAAGGACATGATTCTGGTGAAAGTTCTGGTACGAATACCGGCTCCGCTCGATCTGAAGCTTGAAGTCTGATCATCGCACCCGTTCTCTGTTACTCATTAGGTGTTCGCTGTCTGGTTAGTCGATCATTGCCGTGAACGCTCTCATCACTCATCTCTCCATGATAGGGCACTCGATGCGCTTCACACCGTCTTCATCAGCCATTCACTCTGGAACTACTTCATCAGCAACTTCGGTCTCGCAGAAACCATTGACGCAGTCCCAACGTACGCACAATTTCCGCCGGTCGTGGCTATCCAACCTTGAGCTCCGGCTGACTTGTCTCCACATTCTTTTGGCTCCGCTAACTTAGGAGTCTTGCGGTGAGTCTTAATTAAAACCTGCACTGGTCTTATCAGTTGACTGGTCTTATGATCGAAAAAATGCTGATGGTGATCTTATCCCTTCCCTTTTCCAGCTGACAATCGCTGTAACAGTGAGTTTCCTCGACAAGCGGGTGATCCTTTGAATGTCAAGACAAAACGCTAAACCATATGTTGTGAAACCTTCTTTGAACCAGGCCATTCTGACGTTCCTCGTGCATTGGTGAGTCGACACACCATCATTCCTTATCTTTGTGTATTGTGCGGTGAGATCGCAATGCTAACAGCTGAAACCATGCAAGGTTCTTCATTTACCGCGTGTTCATATGTAAGATCATTCTCGGTTATGTGGGGCTCGTAATCTAATTTGGGCTGGACTAGTGTCGAGGAAGAACTACTTTATTGCGGCACCCTTGGTATGTATAATCAAATCGCGCTCGTCATCTCCGACGTCGACTAACGTTTAATTCAGGGTTTAATCGCTTGCGCTCGTTTATGTGCGTTCATCCTCATTCCCAAATGACGATCCACCCCTTAATTTCTCTCTCAATCTGGACCAATAGGTTTTGCCTGCCGTAAGTAATACCATCCCTTCATCTGATAATCTGTCTGTTTAAGCGCTGAGCACGGCCTTTTCGATTCGCCACAGTCACCACATCCAAGCTGTAAGTCAGCTGGCCCTCCTCCTGAGTGGCTCCCTTTCCGACGTTTCAAGATGATAATCATGCTTATTTTAGCATCCAACTTCGGAGTTTGGAGCTGTTCGTCCAGCAGTTTACGGTGCGTCCATATGAAATCTGGATTGATCCAGAAGAAGCTATGCTGATGTCACTGATAGTGGTCATTTACGACGGGATTGTCCCTCTCCGCGATCCTAGACATTCTGATCACGGCTCTTATGTGCTTCCTCTTGCGAAGCAGGCAGAAGGAATATTCTCAGTACGTTCTCTTCGGAATAACTTGCTCTATCATCGTCCACTGATGCGACTTTCGAATTATAGCATGAACAAGCTTTTGGATACTCTCATCATCTACGCTTTTGAAAATGGTGTTTTGTGCACGTACGTTGTCTTGGCTTGGCTGGTCAGAGTGTTACAACCATTCTGATACGAGATTGACTGTAGGCTCGCCGCTACCTTGACGTTGATCACGGTTAGTGACAGATCTTTTCTCCACTCGTGTCCTCTCCACCTGGACCCCTGTCAACCTTTCTGACATCTCCTCGCGCGTCTGTCTAGTGGGTGACAATGCCAAGCAATCTGATCTTTATGGCCGCACACTTCGTCATTATCAAATGTACGTCCCTACCGCCTCTTGACCTGATGAGTGGTCGTTGACGTTACCTTCCATTCTACGCATATCATGCATATGATTATTGATATTGGGCTACACACACGAGCAGTCTACGCCAACTCGCTCCTGGCAACTATCAACGCTCGCAAGAACTTGAAGCCTACAAACCGTGGTCAGTTCTCGACGGTGTCGAGGTTGACGGGAGACGAGATCCAGATCGCCCGCACACCTGGGCATGCTATCATCTTTTCGGAGAGTTTCAGGAACCAAAACAGTACACGGCCGACAGTTAATAAGAGCTATACTGGCTCGGCAGATGGGGTTGACGATGATACTGAAGTCAAGAGCCCATCTATTCAGACGAACGATCAAGGAAACGTGCGTTTTATTTGATTTCCCGTTTCTCTTCTGTTCTGAATATGCTTGCTGATTGTGCGGATGTTGGGTGATGCAGCTTCGAATCAATGTGAACACGACGACGGTGTCCATTGCTGACCCTGAAGCCGCCATAACGCCTGCGACTGAACGTCTGAACCGGCCGCGAGCGTCCAGACCTTGATCGGCCCCGTGGTCGATACGCTGCTTCGTTCTCTTGGATGGATATTACCCCCGAGTCGAACGACGAAAATTATATATACATGATGCGAGGCGCCAGTCGCTGTATCCTGTCTCGTTCATTTCTACTCTACTCTGATGCCTGCTGCCCCGGGTGAAGTTGTATATTACTAGTCTCTACTAAGCGTGCCACGTTCCCTTACTACCACTTATTTCGCTTGTGTATGTAAATTATATTATAAAGGCATATTTGTGGGATCTCTGACATTCGGGCTGTGATTCTTGGAAGCGCAAGAAAAAGATGTGATGGTTGGTGCTTTGAAACCTAGAATCAGAGGCGATAAATATAAGAGACGTGTACATTCGAATGGCTAAAAGCTTGATAAAGCTCTCGGCTCGGGACTTGGATTGCCTGCGCTGGGGTTCGAACTGTCGACTTGGCTAGGGCTCTCAATCCTGTGACATCTTTCAGCTCGAAAACATTTCCATTTTCCGAGATTGTTCTTCGTACCTTCGAGTACAAACTCGATGGTGCCATTTTACCGAGAGATGAAACACCCTGAGAGGCTTGAGCAGTGAAATGGTTAGAATATAATTTCGATCTCACTGTTCATGAACCTTAAGTAGTAAAGTTCGCTGGGTGTAGGTGACTGTAGGTCTGTGGCCATGTACTTACTGCTTGTGAACGGGCCATCGTTGAATTAGATTGGTCTATCCATCTCAACGGCAAAATCTTCTGAATTTGTTCAGGTTACTACCTACGAGCTCAAAATGAGAAACATACAAATCTCGGCTCGGGAATATGATTGCCTTGACCGGGATTCGAACTGACGATCCGGCGCGGAGCGGTTGTCAAGCCAAGGCCAGTGTTATGCCTCTTGTCCTCGTACCGCCTTGTGTTGTCGAACCTGGGTTAAGAACCCGAGTCCCAGCCTGTCTATTCATTGCTGTTCGTCGCAGATACAGCTCAATATACACTCAAATGCTCTAATACCAGAGCTATACTACATTTAAGTCACTTATCAAGACCTGGTTATGCTGACAGCAACATCATCCTAGCAGACGCCATGGCGAATTCTTCGGGTTCAGAACCCAGCGATATGCTCGCCAATTCACCGTTTCAACCCCATCTCCAAACCAACTACTGCCCAACCACCTCAGAAATCAAGCAGATTAGGGAACTCTTGACGGAGCCTCTATCTTCGCTGTCAAATCTCGAGCAGGAAATCGTCAAAGTCAGAGCTAAACTCGACCAGCTCGTCGCCAAGCATGCGGCCTTACAATCCGCCATATCTGACCACCAAGCACTGCTGGTTCCAATCCGACAAATGCCACCCGATATTCTCCAAGAAATCTTCTCGCACTGTCTTCCTACCTCCCACTTTCCACTTCTCAGCATCCGTTGTCCGCCACTCTTATTGACGCTCGTATGCAAATCCTGGGGTAGTATTGTCTACTCAAGTCCGCGCCTGTGGTCGGCTTTGCACGTCCCCATACCTTACAACCCTGACAACTTCAACACCCACATCCCCAGCCGCATCCGCGCAGAGGCGTTGGCCAACTGGGTTCCACACGCTGGGTCCACCAATTTACGTGTATCGTTCTACTACCCGTCCAAGAGCGATAGCATGGAGAGGTGGCTGAAGAAACTGCCTGTACCACGCGCCATAGAGGGGTACGCACCGCGGTTTGTGGAGATGGTGTTGAACGTCTCCGACCCGGTCCTTGCGTTTTTTATGGATCTGCCTGGGGCGGATATGCCAACCCTGAGGAGGGTGGCGCTGTACTTGAAGGATGACCCTAGGAACCCGCCGAGGGGGCTGGGTGTCGCGAGGGGCCGGTTGTGGAGGGCGCCGAATTTGGATACGGTGCAGTGGGATTATGTTGACGATGATGTCCTGAAGGCGCCGTTTGGCTGGGCACGCTTGAAGGAGCTGGAGGTGAAGGGAACTGGTGTTACGCCGCTGGCGTGGTTGTCGGTCGAGGATGCGCGTGCGGTGTTGAGGGCGTCGCCGAGGCTGGAGAGCCTAGCATTGCGCTTGATGTACTACACCAATTCGAGACTGCCAGACAGTTTTGGGAAGATGGAAAGCGGAGAAGGGGGCGAAGAGGGAGAGCGGATTCTAGACGATGTGGCTTGGACGATTACGATGCAGCACCTGCGCTCGCTGAGCTTGTTCGATACGAGATACGACGGCGTTCAGCCTCTGTTCCTATCGCACGAACTGCAACTACCAGCGCTCACCTCGCTGGTCTACCGAACGTCTGTGCCCATCTGGACGTCACCTATCGTGTTTGCCTCGCCTTTATGTCTCGACAACCTTGGGTCAAACAACGAACAGCAGAAGCGGAATCACGACACCGAGGCATATCCTCCGTCTACACCTACTCCTCCATGTCAGCTGCACACCTTCCTCCAAGCCCAGCTCTCGCCGGTACTCATACAGACGTTCGTCGTCCATGCACATTCGCTGTTTCAAGAGCAGCTTGTAGCGTGTCTACGCCTTATGCCCTTTTTACGGACGCTCAAGATTCTGGACCCGCAGCCTCTCAGAGAATTTGGGTTTTATTGCGAGGAGATCAAGCCTACGGATGAATTATTGTTCTTTTTAGCCGGGTTGGGTTCGTCTCCTTCGTACGCCACCAGCACCAGCACCGCTACCACTGTCGAAACTCCCGACACATCCTCAGCCGATGCATCCACATCCACATCCACCCAACCCCATCATCCCACCTCCCGTCGAACAATACGAACACGACATACGGAACAGGAGATGGCGTTACCGTGTCCCCGACTCGAGCGGTTCTTCTGTTCGAGGGCGGGGTTTAGCGAGGGTGCGGTTGTGCGGTTTGTTAGGCGGCTTGCCTCTCCCAGTATTGGGGGTGGGAATTTGTTGAGGGTTTGTATGGGGCTGGTTAGGTATCGGCCGCCTGTGTGGGATTTGGGCGAGGGGGCGGGGGATGAGGATGCAGAAGGGGACGCGGATGCAGATGCAGATGGCGCTGAAGGGGATGCGGGAATGGATATGGTAGATGGGGCATTAGAGAATAGGACCGGGAACGAGGATGAGGATGTGCATATGGACGATTTGGAGGGATATGATCCCCGGGTTTCTGATGTGAAAGTGGTGACATCGTTGTTGGATATGGATGTGCAACCAGGCACTGGGGCCGGGCCAGTACGTCGTGATGGGGAAAGCTATGATGAAAACGCGGGTACGGGGGATACGGCTGATGGGCGTGCTACGGGATCAGGCGGGGTGCTGGGTTATGGGGGTAGTCAACGGGGGCCGGCGTCGCCCCTTACTACCTCGTCGAAATCTCCTCCACCCTCCGAGTCGACCTCGACCTCGCCAGTCGACCATGCGCGCACGAGAGTGGAGATCCCGCTTCAAGAGTACCTCGAAACGGAGTTTGGGGTCAAGGCGAGGATTGTGTACGCGTCTTTGAGGCCGCCTGCTGCTGTCCCTCTCAGGCCGATTGGGCTGGGGATGTCACCGCGGGATGGGGTTGTTGAGGAGGGGAGGGCTGGTGTTGCTGGCGGTGCTGCTGGCGGTAGGGTATGGGGCGAAGAAGGCGTTGGTGAGGTGGTGATTGGGACGGAGGGGGAGGATGAAGATTTGTTTATGTGATTTGAATTGTAGTTTGGTATTGGAAAGCATCATGCGCTTATTGATTTGCTTATGCGAAGATGGGTACTTGGGTGTGCAGTGGGTTATGTTCTGATTTTCTCGAATATGGAATCCGCAACGTTGGTGTTTCTACTTCGACCTTTGACGCGGACGATGATGAGCAAGAAATATGGCAAGAATTGAAGTGCAAGGCGGCATGCATGGTAAAACTCTCTGCTTGGAACTTCCATTGCCTTGGCCGGGGTTCGAACTGTCGACTAGGAAGAAGCGGCGCGACTTCGTTGGAAATATAGAGTTGGGTCCTGCGAGTACAATAAATAGTATTGAAACAATGATGAAAAGAGTAGAAAAGGGAGAACAAATATAATAAATATATAAGATTACGTAGAAGGGGAAAAATCATTCGTTCAATACCACTTGTCCGCCTCGTCCTCCTCCAAGAAATACCTGGTCACAGCATTAGCGGCACCTGCTTCACCATCACCTCCACCTGAAGGTGGACGACGGGCACCTGGTCCGTCCCCACCTCCGTCAGGGCCTGGAGGTGCCCCAGGTTGCTTTCTCAATCCCTCCCTTTCCCGCTGCCTTCGTGCTCTCCTTGTTTCCTCAATCCTCGCTTTGGTAGCCTCAACCTTCTCCCAGGCTATTGGATCACCAGCTTCAACAGCTTCCTTGAGTTCCTTCGCCTTTTTCAACCTTGCTGCCTTCAACTTGGCATATCTAGCTGCCTTATAATTTGGATCGTTCTTCATCCGCTCCTGCCTCCTTTCGTGCGATTTGCGCCAATCTGTTTTCTTTTTCTGCGGATTTCCGCCATCGTGACTTGGGCCGGGCGTGACTGCCTGTGCTGCCAGACCCTGCACCGCCCCCTGAAACCTTGAAGAGCCAGGTAAAGAGAAGGATGCACCCCCGTTGCTGGAAAACGTGTTGCTGAGGTTTGGCAAATTTGAAACAGGCCGAAAAGCGGAAGGGGGTCTGGAGAGAATTGCGAAGCCTTCTGCTTCCAGCTGTTCGTCTATTCGAGATGGTACGTCGGGTCGAGGACTGGGACTTTGAGGACGCGGCTGCTCCTGACTGGTTCGCCTATCTGGTGATGATAACATGCGTTCTGGCTCGGGCGATGAGGCTTGAACGCCCATGCTGTCTGTACGGATGTTCGCAGATGGTGGGCGACTTTGGCCATTGGAAGGGTTGGGAGAGGCTCTTCCAGGTGACGAAAATAAGCCTTCGGGTGATGACAAAACGTCATCTGAAGGGGTATTTACGGAGGGCAGGCGATTTTGGCCATTGGAAGGGTTGGGAGAGGTTCTTCCAGGTGACGAAAATAAGCCTTCCGGTGATGACATAACATCATCTGAAGGGGTATTTGCAGAGGGCGGGCGTTGTAGGACAGTGAGCGGGTTGGGAGACTGTCTACCGGAGGTTAACAACGAGCCCTGTGGCTCAGATGTCGAAATGCCAGTGTACCGATTATCTGTAGGGTTGTAAGCAGGAGGTGGTTGCTGTTGTCCCGCGAACGCGTTGGGGGATAGCCTTCCGGTGGTAGAAAAGAAGCCTTGTAGCCCAGGCGGTGTTGAAAGGTCGATGTAGCGGGCATCTGTCGGGATGTATGCAGAAGGAGGACGCTGCTGTCCCGTGAGCGGGTCGACAGATATTCTTCCGGATGTGGCAAAAAAGCCTTGTAGCTCTGGTGGTGTTGTCAAGTCGATGCCATACCGAGGATCTGCGGGGCTGTTTGCTGCCGGAAGTTGTATGTTGGCGACTGGGTTAGCAAACGTTCCTGTAGAACTTTGAAAGCGACCAGACTGTGGAACTGGTGCTACGATCGGTCTTCCCCCGCCTGCGCTGACGAAGGTTCCCGTAGAGGTTTGAAAACGACCGGGTTGTGCAACTGGCGCTACGATCGGACCACCCTCGCCTGCGCTGACGAAGGTTCCTGTTGCACTTTCAAAACGACCTGGCCGGGCAAGCGGTCTCACAGCGCCTCCATACTGGCTAGCAGACAATCCTGAGGGACGTCCGCCGTAGCTGCAGGCATCGCTGTCACCCCTCTTGCATAGAGCTGATAAGCGAGATCGTGCCGAAGTTACCTTTGACCTTTGTTGCGGTGAGGCGGGAGCTAATTAATCGCATAGGTCAGAATCCGTCAGATACAAATGTATCATCTATTCTCGATGATGGACATACCTCGGCCTCGAGTCGCTCTAACTCTAGAGTTTGTTTGAGGCCTTGACTTGCGGGAGCTAGCCTGGGTAGATGAAAGCCTAGATTTCCTGAGCTGTCCGCGACCCTTCGTTGCACTCCTGAAGCTGGGTCGAAGTCTGCCGTACGCACTCGTGGTAGTGGTAGGCAACTTAACTGCCCTGTTTGCCTGGCCTGATCTCTTCAATGACACTTGTCCTCGACCTTTCCTTCGACGCACAACTCCGATCCGATTGGCAGAAGGCCGGCGTGAACTCCCAGTTCTCTTCAGCGATCTGATTCTTCTGGCATGTTCCCTGGACGTGAGACTCTTCTTCCTTGTCCCAAATGTATGTTGGCGTGATTGAGTCCGTGTCCGCCCGAGTCGTTTGCCTTGGACGCTAGATAGGCGAGGTCCTTTTCGCTTTCTATTTGGCGCACGTTGAGCTCGAGTGGATGACCCAACCTTTGGTTTCAGCTTGGTAGAGCGTCGATGAGATGTACCGTGAGAGCTCGAGCCCTTCTTCGAGCCCTTGGCGCCATTTCGTCCTCCACCCAGAATCACGCCGTTTACACGCACTTTCCCAGCAGGTCGCCTTAAAGGTTTGGTAAGGCGCCCTTTTCGTCGAGTAGACTGGGTCTGAGACTTTTTGAGACGGTTTGGTTTGGCTTTAGCTTCACCCCTGGCACCTCCACTTGACTTGAATCTCCCTGGTGCCCGTCCTTGACGTGGGTTAGGTTGTGAAGCTTTGTTCCCGGTGGGTGATCTCCCTCTTCGGGGGGTCCGAATGCCTGCTGACGGTACGGTTCTGCCTATAGATATCAAGGTCATGTCAGTACCGGTGTCTCATTAATCTTGTAAAAGAGGAACAACCTGGCATACGAGGCTTACGTGCACGCTGTCCTCTAGCAGTCCTTCCAGACTTACTCCCACTACGCGGACGGCCAATGGATTGAGATGGTGTCCTTGTCTTCCGTCCAAGTCGTTTGCCTTGGACACTAGATAGGCGAGGACCTTTTCGCTTTCCATTTCGCGCACGTTGAGCTCGAGTGGATGACGTAACCTTTGGTTTCAGCTTGGTAGCACGTCGATGAGATGTGCCGTGGGAGCTCGGGCGCTTCTTTGAGATCTTGGTGCCATTTCGGCCTCCACCCCGAATCACGCCGTTTACACGCACTCTCCCAGCAGGTCGCCTTGAAGGTTTGGTAAGTCTCCCTTTTGGTCGAGTAGACTGGGCCTGAGACTTTTTGAGACGGTTTGGTATGGCTTTAGCTTTACCCCTGGCACCTCCACTTGACTTGTTGAATCTCGCTGGTGCCCGTCCTTGACGTGGGCTACGTTGCGCAGCTTTCTTCCCAGTGGATGATCCTCCTCTTTGGGGGGTCCGAATGCCTGATGACGGTAGGGTTTTGCCTGTAGAAATCAAGGTCATGTCAGTACCATTGTCTCATTAATCTTGTAAAAGGGGTAGCAACCTAGCGTATGAGGCTTCCGTGCACGCTGTCTTCTATCAATCCTTCCAGATTTACGCCCACTACGCGGACGGCCAATGGATTGAGATGGTGTCCTTGTCTTGGTTCTTCCTCGAGACGGCCGACTTCGCACAGACCTAGCACGCGACACACGCTTTGTTATACCCTTAACTGGGGCCTTTTTGCCACCAACGGATAGAGGTGACGTCTTAGGCTTGTTTCGTATTCGAGCAGACTGGCGCGCCACAGACCTAGCACCTGAGCGACGCTTTCCACCAGCTGACTGGACCAACTTCACAGGAGACCTGGCCGGAGACTTGCTGCTTGCTCTCCCATTTCCACCTGGTCGCGGTCTCACCTTTGCTCCTCCATGTAGTAAGGGCCTGCCCTTTCTTTGAGTACGTTTCCATGCTTGAGATTGAGTGGCTGGTGACTTGCTACGCGCTTTAGCAAAAGTCTTTCCTTCTTTCCTTCGAAGTCGTGGTGGAGTCAAGTCTTTCTTTCGGTTGTTTGTCGACTTGGCCTTCCCTTTCGTAGTACCACGCCGGGGAACGGGATGTTTTTTTGCCACCCGTCGTGAACTGACGTTACTTCGGGAAGTGGGAGAGCGTTTGGGCTTCCTAGGGGCCGTTTTGGGTGTTAAGCGATTCTGAGCCGCGGGCTTGTGGCGTCGTGCAGCTGAAGCGATGACCGGTGCAGCCTTGGGACGAGGTGGAAGGGTGAGCTTGGCTTGTGCGCGTGATGGTTGATTACGGGGTCTATGAGAGTCTGCCACTGTCTTCCCAACCTTGCGAGCCTCGAGCGAGGAGGAAGAAGCTTGGTAGGCATGTTGTTGTTGCTGTTGTTGAAGGGAGAGTGCTGGGAAGAGTAACGATGTCAAGTATACGACCGTGACCAGCCATCGCATAGTCGCGAGGAATTGGCCGGAGCTTTGATTAATCGATTGTCCGCGTAAGACTGATGCATTCTTTTATTTGCAGGCATCTGTCGAATTCCGCGATGGCCAGCAAGGGCGTGCTGGATATGTGGTCGAAGTGCTGTGAATTGTGGTCCTTAGATACCGATACCTCGAAGCAGATAGTATGGTGCATAAAAATGAAGTAGCGTAAAGGTGTCGGCGGTGATCCGATGTGCATCGCATGAGTGGTATACTTCGGCAAATATGTTATTCTCATTTGCTCAGTATCTACCGATGCTCCTGGTGTGCTTCGGATTTGTACAAGAGGATGAATCCCACTATTCATCGGCATTAAGTGCCCAGAGGTGAATGAAAGACTCAAAGAGGGTCCTGAGTCCGCTAGGACTTGCACACGTGCCATTGCACCACAATTCCGATTATAATCCGATGCGTCGGCAATACGCAGCCATAATGACCCAGCTCCATCTCCTACTTACCACAGGGGGGTGGCAAGAGCAAATGGCCCCGATTGTTTTGTCGTGACTGGGATTCGAACTGACGACCCGGCGCGGACGGTGCCAATTGTCAGGCCAAGCCCGGCGTTGCCTCTTGTCCTCGTACCGCCTTGTGCCTGGGTTAAAGGTGCCAGTCTGCCCATGCATTGCTGCTCGTCACAGATACTGCTCACTATACAATCAATGCACTAAGGTCTACTACATCCAAGTTAATTATAAAGACCTGGTTACGTTGACGGCAACGCCATTCTAGCAGACGCCATGGCAGTCTTCGAGTTCAGCACCTTAAGCTCACCAGTTGCGTAGGAATCGTGGTATCTCTTGAGACCTCTGGCATTTGTGGAGGTGTGAAAATGTGAGGTGTTTGCGTCTGGCTACGAGTATATCTCGATGCATGTCCAACCGCAAACAAGATGGATTGGGTAATCAAATTCAAGATCAGGCAGCGGGGACACATCGCCGGGCTCAAACATTTTCTGCTTCCTGTCGGGTTCAATCTGGAATGACGGCTTGACATCCCCGGCTACGCAGAGCTGCATATATAAGCTCAAAGACATCCAACTTTATTCTGCTGCCGATCATTTGTGACACTATAAGCTATGCGGCGTCTCATGGCCTTTCTCGTCCTCAAAGCCACTCCCATGCTTGTTCAGGGTATCCGATTTGCTATCTACAATAGATGCAGCGAGCCAATTGATATCTACATAAACGGGGACAAAATTACCGCAACTGGTGCTGAGACAATCCTCAGAGAATTCGAAGATGGTTGGAGTGGTCTCATTTACTCTGATGCAAATGGCGGAAGTCAGGATGGCCATACGGGGACTCTGCGAGCGGGGTTCTTTGGCGATGTGAGTTAGCTGTGGAGGCTTACGGTGATGGTTGTGACCCATTTTCATCTGTAGGGTCGGTATTTCATGGTCCGAGATCCTGCGTGGATCAACGTACCCTTTTCGATGAACGCTGTTTTCCACGCTGAGTCGCAACCCTCGACTGTGCGTATCCATTCACCCATCCACCTACTGAACTGTGCACTGAATTGAGCTCTCACTCCACTATCCTTCACGCTCAGATAGTGCCAGGGCATCTCATGCACAGAGTACGGCTGCGAATTCAGTGCGATGTTCACAGAGATGCCGGACGTCTCCACTCCTGTGGGGGGTCTTATGAGACATTGCCCGGAGGTTAACCCATTATTTGAATTTGAGTAGGTTCTCGAAGTGTCTTTTCTTCGCGATTTAGGACTTAATTCGGACTTATTCGCAGCTTCTGTCAGGCAGGTGGCCTTCGCAGACGCCAAATTAAGCATGTTGGAGCACCCCGCCAATGTGTTCGATACTCGTCGGATAGGGTTGGACCTGTCACTATGTATGGATCTCTTTTGTCCATCTCACAAGACTCCGCCTTTGCTGACGTTTTGCACCTTCATTTAGTGACGAAGACTGTGCTTGGACAAACAAGGTGTGGTTTCTAGAGCGCACTGGCCAGATCAACAGTGCCAGCTTGGGCAACTGTTTGGATGCGGGGACGGATGTAAGGTCGGATCCCAATCCTCCCCCAATAAGGCCAAAAGTAATTAGCGGTGGAGGTCCCTTGAACTATGTTTTTCGTCCCACTGGTTTCAATGCTTCCAGTGGCGTTAAAGTGCGAATGTGGCCTTGCATACAAAATCGCCCAGCGCAGCAGTGGATCTACAGCCTGACTGATCGTACTTTTCGACTAGCCAACACTAGTGAGTGTTTTAGACCCTTTATCCTATGTAGCACGTCCATGCTGAAGGCAACTACGTGTA
This sequence comes from Coprinopsis marcescibilis, assembly GCA_004369085.1. NCBI lineage: Eukaryota > Fungi > Basidiomycota > Agaricomycetes > Agaricales > Psathyrellaceae > Coprinopsis > Coprinopsis marcescibilis. Next base: position 55,580 of record ML210244.1, read on the forward strand.
GATCAATGTCTTGACTTAACGGATGGGCGTTTGGAAGTTGGAAACGAGCTTCAGACTTGGGAATGTCTTCCAGGGAACGAGGATCAGATTTGGTTGGTTGAGCCTTAGCTTGTGTTCGCGGTTTCAGCGACCCGTAGGTTTACACTTTGGTGTATCACTATTCAAGATATAGACGTGAACTCATTTCCACGTTGCGCACCCGCCAAATTGAATTGCGAAGGGGTAATATACTCGAGGAATTGGTTCCCTGTCGTGGGGTTCAGTCGTTCACATCTTTCAGGTGAGGAACATGACATCATCTCCCACGACAGTCGCTATCGTATAGGAAACATGGCCTCCCCCGGGACATTGTCAACGTTGACGTTAGTGCGAGCCACATCTTGTCCCTAATTCCTCGGATTTCTTGGATGTCGGTGTGTAGACCTACGTCCCGGCGGCAGATACCCAAGCAGCCAAGCCGCGGTGTGAGTCCTTGCGGAGCGAGTGGTGGATATGATGTGACGCGTGTGTCTGAACCGAGTTGCCGCGTCTCAGTCTTATTGGATGGGTATCAACTTCAACCAAGTCGCATGTTCTTGGCCTGCCTCGGGCTCGGGCTTGCAACTGATAACATGCTCATACTGTTTGTCAGAATGATGAGAGATTATTGACTATGCTTGGTTCTTTTTGTGCAGCCATCAAGATGCTCGACTGTTGGGCGGCTTTGACAGAAGGCAGAGCTGGCAGGTGATCTAATCTCAGGTACGTGCTAATGTCCACAAGGCGTCTGGTAACGCGTTTTCGGAGAATTGGGATGTCCTTCAGGGGTGTCAGTATTCCGCTCCACGCCTGTTCATAAGTAGGCGAGATATTTCCTGGATATATTCTGACTGCTGACATCGGATTACTGAGTTAATACCGTAGTTGTGTAGCTCACTGTTGATGAACCTTGATTAAACCTTATTCCAGGCGATGATGGGTTTCTCACTGTACACATAAACGCTAGTACATATACCTGCGGTCAGATCGGGAGATTAGATGGTTGTAAAACATCTCCCCTCTCAAATATTTGTCTCAGTTCACAGACCTCTCAATATCTACCTTTCTTCATGGCGGGGTTGTATTTGAAGCTAGGCTGGGTACTGTTTGCTTTGACGATCGGAGCAGTGGACTCAGATGCGAGGGTGTATCAAAGTGTGGACGAGCTTCCAAGGTCAGATGAGGTTGGGGTGTACGATTTCATCGTCATCGGTGGTGAGCGGCATTTTTTAGTAGACAGTTTTCCCTTTTATGAAGGAGTTTTGGCTTTGATTGATATTTAGGCGGAATTGGAGGCTCTGTCGTTGCAAGCCGTCTCTCGGAAAACCCAGAATGGAAGGTTCTCCTGGTTGAGGCTGGGCCGGAGTATGCCCCTTCCCAGTACTCTCTCTTACGCATACACTACTGATACATTCACTCTAGCAACCGAGATGTATTGGATATCGCAATTCCAGGGCACTGGACTAAGATAAACAGCACGTATGACTGGAATTACGAGACAGTTCCTCAAGTCGGGTTGGGTAATCGGACAATACCGTTCCTCAGGGGCCACGTCCTGGGAGGGAGTAGCTCTGTCAGTGCGTAGTCTCATTATTTCCCGTGCTTGTGAGCCTGATTAGACTCATGGAAAGATGCGATGGTGTATACGCGAGGTGCCTCGAGTGATTATGATCTGTGGGCCAAGATCTCCGGCGATAACCGCTGGGCTTGGAAAGCTTTGCTGCCTTGGATTCTTCGAGTACGTCACAGATTCTTCCCCTCGAGCGTTTATAGAGCTTTATGGTTAAAACTCCTCTTTACGCAGCACGAAAGATGGGTTCTACCTCCCGGAGGACGCGAACCTACTCAGCAATTCGACCCGCAATTCCACGGAGTTAGCGGCAATACAGAAGTAAGCTTGGCTTGGGATGGGCCCAATGAGCACGATAGACGCTCGTTGAGAGCTGCCCAGACTAATGATGAGATCCCGTTTAACCTTGACATCAATTCTGGGGATGCTGTGGGACTGAGTGAGTTTATTTTATACTAAATTAAACCTATAACTCGACTGAGAGGACGGTATAGCATGGACGCAGCACACTGTGGGAAATGGAGAGCGAAATAGTGCAGCTGTTGGATATTTGGGGCCAGTGGTCAGGGCGCGTCCCAACCTGACAATTTTGTTGAATACGTATGCGGCGCGTCTCGTACCCCTGGATAAGGCTCAGCAGGGTTTGAGCGTGAGGGTGGTCGAGCTGACACCCAGGTCTCTAGGTAAGCTGTTTTGCTAGTGACTGACCTTGTGTTTTAACGTCCGAGTCTAGGTCAGACGTCAATATCTCGTCGTTTAACTACCAATAAAGAAGTTATCCTATCTGCTGGTACGTTCAATACGCCCCACATACTTCTCAACTCGGGAATTGGGGATGGAAAAGAGTTGGAAAAGGTTGGAGTGAGGACGATTCACAATTTACCGGACGTAGGGAAAGGAATGAGCGATCATGTGTCATTGACGCTCACTTGGAATAGCAGTGGCACCGCGACGCCGTGAGTGCATCGATGACACTGATGATATCTATACTTACAAGTTACAATCATCTCCATAGCGTCGACGAGGACGCTGCTCTCAGGGACTGGCATTTGGATCGATCGGGACCTCTGACCTTGCCCTCCGTTCATCTGTTTTGGTATGCCCGACTTCCCTCGAACCTATGCTTGTTCGAAGAGTTCGATGATCCTTCGTCTGGACCGAACGCGGCACACGTCGAGTTAACCTTGGGGGTAAGTCGTTTACGCAAACGTTGAGATGCCAGTATACATTGACAGCGCTGCATCTCGCAGAGAGCTGGACCGACTGCTGGCGGCTTCTTCGGACTGCTAACACCATACTCTCGTGAGCACTAGCCTTTCGTTGCTTTCTCAAAAGCCCTGCCTACATGGCTGACTGCTCTTTCAGGTGGTTCCATCAGGATTCGCTCCGACAATCCATTCGAAGCACCATTAATTGACACAGGGTTTCTTACCCATCCATTCGACATCGAGGCCATAAAGGAAGGATTTCGACTAGCGAAACGGTGGTTCGCCCTTCCCGCGTTCTCGGGGTACGTCACCGGGTTTAATGGGCCTGACCCAGATGTCCTCCAAAGCGCAGAATGGGAGACTGCGGTGAGAGAAAAAGCTGGCACCTTTTGGCATCCTGTTGGGACTGCGGCTATGTCAGCGAAGGGGTCAAGGAGAGGTGTTGTGGACTCGGAGCTGAGGGTGAAGGGAATTGAGGGATTGAGAGTGATTGATGCTTCTGCGATTGTGAGTTTCATACTAAGCATACCGGCGTAAGTATGGTGAATGACATACATGCGAAGCCTTATGTCCCTGCTGGACACACACAGGCGGCGGTGTATATCTTGGCCGAACGGGCGGTCGATATGATTCGTGATGAGTGGAGAATTCGCGATTAACTGTTACTTGAATCTCTTGTGCTTATCAGTAGCCGATTCTCTCCTTGTGGTATTGTATCTTCTGTAAACTCAACATGGTTCTCAGATCTCCGTGTTCAGATCAAGAACTTAGAACACTGACGAAGGCATGCCAGGGACTAGTGAGCCAAAAATAGGAATGTGGTTCGTGCGTGAGAACCATGATTCTTTTTCGCTCCTGCCGCGTCGTGCAGGCTAACTGCAAGGTTTCAACTTTCCTTCTTCCTGTCACGTCTCACCAAGGTCAAACATACCCCCTTGACATGACAATCATCAGTAAACACAAGACTGCGAACCTATTGATATTAGCTTCGGACCTTGTTGCAAACGACATAAATAGCGCAAGGTAGGTCGCGTGTTGATAACCATCTTCGCTGGACACGTTCTGATTGATTTTCAATACAAAATCAAGGCTGATTTAGTCGTTTGCCTTCGGCATCCCTTCAACGCTCAGAATCTACGCCAGACCTCGACCAATCTGATAACGACAGACCACGAGGCATTGGCATAGCGTCTCGGCGGTCTCGTTAGCAGCGATTCGGAGAGAATGATAATCCATCTGCACCGCCTCACTCTGACGTTTGTACCTTTTCGCACTCTATATTCTGCAGTTCTACAAGCCAGGATACAAGAATGGCAGGTGGTTTACATCTCCCTCATGACCTCATTATTGTTTCGACTTGACGTGCGTGTCTATTTCCGCTCGTGTGGGCTTTTAGGGGCTCGATTGTCAGTGGAACTCGGACACGAACTGTGTGTATGGGCAGAATCCCCATTCATTTCATGCCTTTATGCAACGTACTGACACTCTTGGAGTATATAAGGTCTAGTGGTAAACGATGAATCCCCCAGGCTCCAGCCCAGATCCCTTTCACTTTCACCGCCAACCCTCTCAATGCTCGCGTCACTCAGGCTTGCTCTGTTCACTCTCGCCCTTCTCCCAGGCTTTGTCTCGGGAGTCAGGCATTACGACATCGTGAACAACTGTCCTCTGCCAATTGACGTGTATATCAATGGGCAGAATGAGGGCACTTTGAGCTCGGGTGGCGGGAGCTTGGCTAGGGATTACCCCGATGGCTGGAGTGGGTTCATATACTCCGATTTCAATCGGGGTAATGCCGACGGAGCTGGGACTGTACGCGCTGGGTTTTACGGTACTGTGAGTGTATTTACCAATAGCTACACCATCTGACTAACGATTCAAACTATATAGAACGACTATTACTACATCGTTCAAGATCCGAATTGGTTGAACGTGGGCGTGAGCATTCACCCAATTGACCGTGCACCAGTGAGCTTGGTCGTTACTCCTGACAATGTGTGCTCCCCTCATAACAAGACTACATTGATAGCGAGGCGGTTTCTGCTTCACCGTCGAGTGTCTGGTGTTCGACTGCCAGAATTCCTTTACGTCACCGCCGACAGCGTTTCCGCCCCCAACATCAGCTCCTCCGCAGACCCCGCTCTATTCTTGCCCAGCACTCAACACGGGTTATCGTGTAACGTGAGCTATTATTTGTCTTTTGGTGCCTTAGGTGTGATGATCGAGTCTTGCTTCCAGATTTTGTCCTGATGGGACCATTCCGAACTACCAAACCGGACCGAATACCATCCACAATGTTCGATCGAGCGAGAAATGTGTGGATGTACAAGGGGGCGTTTTCGCAAACGGGACCCCAGTTCAGATGTAAGTTACTCATCGTATCATGGCCTTGAATCTAAACCATTGTCTTCCAATGATAGATACGACTGCAACGGAACTCAGGCACAGAAGTGGGTCATAAAGCGCGGAGGACAACAAATCAAGGTCTCTGGGACAACCTACTGCTTAGACGCTGGATCAAGTGAGTTCGATTCGATTAAAACAACTGCAGAAAGCTAATGTTCGAATTGAGATCCCGCAAGCGGCGTTGGGATGAAGATATGGCAGTGCTTTGACAACCTTCCAGCTCAACAGTGGATCTACACATCTGATAACACTATTCGCCTCGCGAGCACCAGTAAGTACTTTTCGCTAACAGTACCATCAGCACTGACTCACTGCGTGCCAGATCAATGCCTCGATTTGACTGGTGGAAGCTTGGCGAATGGAAATCCCATTCAGACCTGGGAATGCGCCCAGCTTCAAAACGATAACCAGGTTTGGAGGATCTAGCGGGCGGTAGAAGGCTTGTGGGACGATTGTGTGAATCTGTTTGCTTTACTTGGACTTGTTGCGTTTGGACTTTCTGGACTGTATTCTGGACTTGTGTTTCTTAAATTAGTGACAGTACTGGACAATTTGGCCTTTGACTACTGATGTATGGATTGATAGTCGTAGCCGGACACTTGGCTCTGTGTTAAAGCTCAATGCAATCTTTTCTTCTGTCTGCGATGTCAACGGACAAACACTGCTAGCCACTGATCGATTTCCAAACACAGAGACTATTATACGTTATATCTGGGCTCGTCGTGGCCCGACCCCCACAGATATATATATATATGTTGACCATCCGTTTCCGGCGCACCCCTCCAACACGACCCACTGGCACAAGGTCCTTGCTGACGATGATCTATATAGCTTCAATCTTGCCTTAACGTGAATCTAGGGCTAAAAGCTCCAGGTGTACTCTCTGGTGATCTAAAATCTATACCTCTCGAACAAGTTTGATAGTAGTTTTTTGCTGACACTTTGATGACAACAGCTAACTCGTGTTCATTTGATATACCTATTTACTGCAGTGTACTCAACCCACGGGCTGTTATTTGTTGAACTGACTGTTAGTTGCACCCCACACCGCCCTATCTTTAATCACCATCTTCAAAGTGATCGCCTGGATCAAACCAAGTTGCATTCTGCCTGAAATCAATATGATCTTTTGCATCGAATATGGTCAATGTTGTGACATCTTTACAGAGCCGCACTTACTTTGGTGTCTGTGCGCTGTCAAATGCTCGATTACAGGCAACGTCAACATTCCAGAATCCAAATGGGTGTCTAGGCAGCCTGAGGATAATCTGATGGAAAGTGACTGATCTCACTCTATAAAACGAAGAGTGTTGGAGCCTCAATATTCGTATTATTTACTCTGAGCGCATGTCTGGACACCCCTTTTACGCATTCGCTGAAGGCCTCCATCGGCTTTGAATATCTTCGACTCATGCTGGACCACAACTCCCACCTCCCACTGGATAAAAATCGTCCACATTTTTTGCACCTACCTTGTCTTTATCCTAGGTGACGGAATCTTGGTTTGTCACGGGTGCTCGTATTGAAGTCTCACTGAGACTGACACATGTCCACAGCTATACCGTTGCTATCTGATCCTCTCGATCTCCAAAAGAGGGTCATATCCGTGTGCCTATACAGGATCAGGTAAGCCGGGCTAACGATTGTGAGAGTGAACTCACTGAACGGCCAGAAGCCCTGTCACAACTAAGCGGGGACCGATCACCGTATTCAGGTAGTCTATGGGGTAACTGGGCCTGACTTACCCGCTTGTGCTGCAAAGGTGGATTTGTGTTTGTTCGCGACAATCGGAACACTCAGTAAGTGATATATCATATATTAAATCCATGGTTGCGACATTTCAGCGGCGAACGCTACTTGATTTCGCTTTTCATCACCTCCAAGCCCCGAGAGACCATGCTCCCTCTTCTGTCCATTGTCTTGCTCGGTGTGATTCCAGGTCTTGTTCAGGGTATCCAGTTTGCTATCTACAATAACTGCAGAACCTCGCTTGACATATACATTAACGGGGAGAAAGCAGCTACCCTAACCGGGCGCGAGCCATTGATCAGGGAATTCGAAGACGGTTGGAGCGGCTACATTTACTCTGATGCGAATGGAGGAAGTCAGGATGGCAGTATAGGGACTCTACGTGCGGGGTTCTTTGGAGATGTGAGTCGATTTATCTGCCTTTTCGAGCCTCAAGCTAAGTTCATTGTCCATGTCATCTTGTAGGGTCGGTATTTCATGGTCCGAGATCCTGCCTGGATTAATTCGCCCCTTTCCATTAACTATTTTCATCACGAGGACTCGGAATCCTCGGGCGTGCGTATTCTGGTTGGTTGAGCCTTAGTTCATGCTCACTCTTTTAGAAGTACGTAGCTTCACGAGGTATGTATGGGTTTAAAACCGCTGTAATGCCTCCAGGCCACCGTGTGGACACGTTTACGACCTTTTGCAGAGTATGAAACGAGGCAGGATGTGTTCTGCGCAGCGGTTTCATGATATGTCACGTACTGCGCAGCTTCGAAGTGAGCGCCATCCTCGTTTGTCGGAATCAAAGATATGGCTGTCTAGCTATAACGTAACCAGTGGAAGCTGTTCAACAGTCAAATTATACTCAATACGCCAGGAAGATGATGTTTCGTAGAGCATAGTGTCGTCTCACGGCAGGATCACTGCGCATTCTGATCTTCTTTGGGCTATAAACCTCAACGCTTCTCTCATCTTTGACTCTGAAGAGTTCACGCACTTCATGATCAGTGCCTGCAATAATCATAGTACTGTTGTCCGGAATGGGAGTCGGCATGAGTTGCGCATGTCCAGAGCATACTTATCATTGGACGCCGAGTTTGACTTTTCTATTATGCACAACTGATGGTCAAATGCGTCCATTTCGAAGCCCGAGAACGCGTGTTTCATAACGAGCGCTTAAAGCCCTCATCATCAAACTTCTCCATTCAATTCCAGTCTTCGACCGACTCCCAGGAAACCTGATATCTTCGTACTACCCTTTATATATATATTCAGATGGATAGCCAATCACGGCGCGAAGTCGTGGTCAGCCACATAGAGAGAATGCCAAGTCGGCCTAAAGTATATAAAATGTCTAGATAGAGAGGGCCTGTGGCGCATTAAAGTGACTATTCTCTAAGCCCCGCTGTGTGCTACTCATTTACTCTCCTTCTCGCATTGAAAATCAGAGGACGGACCGAGTCATGGCTTCAATCTGGACAAAGGAGTACAGGAACCAGTACGGTCTAGCCTACGCGAAAGCAGAGTACGCCAACTATGTGATTACTATATTCGCTGCAGGCAAGTTCTTAGATTACGTGGTATTTCTCATTTTAGCTTACGCGTGGATCAAAGGGATACAGTTTTTCATGACCTCCTACGGTCTAGTTGTCTTCTTTGAGACGCCTCCGGGGAAGCGAAAGGGGAGAGGGCCATATATAATCACTGGCTGCCTAATCTTTGTTCTCTTTACTGTCTCTGCTTGCATAGACATCATCAAACCATTTGGCGCTCTGTTGGAGGCCTCTGATGGTCTTGAGTATATGGAAGTAATTTTCTCTGACCTCGCGACCTGGAAGCACATCGTCAACGACGTTTCTATATCGCTCGTCTTCGTCCTTGGGGATGGACTCTTGGTATGTAACATTTTCCTGATAGAAGTCAGTTACAGTACCTGATCATGCATACTCACAGCTGTATCGCTGCTACTTAATGTTCATTGGCTCGTGGTGGGTTTTAGTTGCTCCAGTGCTCACGTATCTCTCAAGTATAGGTGAGTAAATACCTACGAAAGTGTGCTTGTCGATAATGAACGCCCCAAGCCTTGAGCATTTCTCTGCTATGTCCATTACCCGCCGGAATTGTCACATCAATGGAGACCCTCCGCAACATTCTCAGCGTTGTCACAAACATCTTTGTCACCTCTATTATCTCCTACCGTATTGTGGCAACTCACAGAGAGGTAGCAAAAGCTTTACCAGGGCAACATCTGGCCATGTACACTACTGCGCTCCGAGTTCTACTTGAGTCGGCACTACCCCTGTCAATTGCGGGCATAGTCCAGGCAGCGATCCATGTCGTTCCATTGGCAAGTGGACCTGGCAGAATACGAGACTATACCGGAGACGCAAGAGCCTTGCTGGTGGCAGGTCACACAGTCTCAGCTGTATACTACGCGTTGCAGGTGCGTATTACTCCTCTCACGCACATCCGTCACTAGCACTGATCGTCTCGGTGTACAGGCTATAGCTCCTCAACTGATTATTTTCCGGGTTACAACTGGAAGGTCTTGGGCACAAACTGGTGGCTCACGCGATGCTGAAGCTTTCTCCCGCTCCCTCGCGTTCAACCAGAACCCACTGTCAAGAGACTCCCATATGGTATCCAGGGGATCTCTCAGCAGGACCGATCGTGATATAGTGGAAGAGGCCCGTCCAGAATACGAGGCCAATGGGAAGTTTGGGAAGTGGTATATCTAAAGTGTGTCCAGAGACTCGGACGCCAAGCTGTGGCCGGGCGGTCTTAATTGCGCTCGAGCGATGTTGTCGTCTTTACATAACTCCAACGTGAACCAATACACTCTTCAGTTCGACATCCACGATACTCCTCACTCGGCTCTATCAGCCCGGCCTGTCACTTCATCATGTGAAACTGAAATGGTCTCTTCGGACTGTTCGCGTGGCTGGACATGATCGACTACCAACGTGACTCTATAGAACTATACCACTTTGTGAACGGCGCTCCATATCCGCCCTTCCAAAGAGCTTTTGAGCCAGCTATCTGATAAGCTTCTTACTACTTTGCTTGGGCCTCGATAGCCTGGAGGATAGAGCTACTATTGAACAATGCCTTACAGTGACTTCAGAGTGATATATCTCATGGTGTGCTTTATCATGGCAGTGAATACCCTGCCCAGTATCGACCATGTGCATGCCTGCGCAGCACATCTCCTCGGCTATTCAATTTCCGTAGCACAGGATATCCTTTTCTCAGTGGGCATGCCCGCGCATCCTGTCTCCTCGGATGTGATGTGCGGATGTTTTCGCTTTCTCGCTTTCTCATAAAAGGCTTAGGAAATACGATAAACGCCTTTGTTCTTGAATATTTATTTCCGAGCGCAACCGTCCAAGTTAGAATATTATGAGCGTATAGGCGGTGGAAAATCTTTGAGCATGTACCTAAAACATAGGCTATATTGAAGCGATTTTCAAGCCTTGGAATTTGGCTGGCCGCTTGCCTTGGCCACTCAAACACAGCCTTCGGCGAACGCCGAGAGACATGGTCGTGAGGTTAGGGTTTGTTCTTGTCAACCCTCGCAAACTCGCGGGGTAAAACACCTTCATTCTCCTCCACTTTCGTCGATTCCATTCTGGCGATATATATCCAACTGCTATACATTGAAAATAACAACGTGACATCAGAAGTCAACCTTGAAAGACTGCCATCACGATAAAGCATTTGTCGAGAGCAAATTCGAATATTCGCCTTTGTCGGAGGTCAGCCAGGAGATTCTTAGGAGACGATGCCCGAATGTCTTGATGTAGAAGATGAAGAGGCGAGGCAACAGCGACTTCGTAAGTCCTAATGTTAACATTTTATGCTCGCGTGTGACCTCGAATCTTTGTCTTAGAAACTGCTTTGGAAAATCTCAACGCTAGCTCTCCACCCCCACCATACGCAGGCGCTTCTCTCTCTACCCTTGCAGCTGGATCCTTGCCTGGTAGTGCTCCCTACGAAGTTAAAACCAACACCGAACGTGCGTACTTTTACCATTCACGTATCAGAAAACTCAAAACGACTCGTTCGTCCTTCCAGTGCTCGCTCGGATCCAAGAATTTCTCCCGCAATTGCACGCATCAAACCAAGAGCTCCTTCAACGTGCTCGAACGGACCCAAACAGTGTCGATATTGAACATATCTCGGAGGATGTGGATAAAGTCATAGAGATGGTTCGCATCCTAAGTCCTCACTTCCGACTCCGAATTTTCGCTCATGTAATATTTACTAGAAACTGGGCTTAGGCGTGTTTCAAGAAAAGCGGCGTCGCCGGAGTAAAACCGCGGATAACGAAGACGCGGAGATGTCTTCATCATGCTCGTCCTCGTCTTCATCATGCTCATCATCATCATCGAGTTCATCATCCTGCTCTTCTTCGTCTTCGTCAGATTCTTCAGATGGAGACGACAGTGACAGTGACAGCGATTCCTCCTCATCCAATAATGCCGAAGCCAAAGCGGCTCGCCTAATTCGTGCTCTACCCAAACGAATTCGAAAGGGCGGCGAAGCCACGAAGCCTACTATCACAGTATTGCATGAAGAGTCATTTGAGGAGAAGGAATGTTCAAAGGAGGGCTGAATATATGAGGAACGTACGTGGTCGCTTCTCATTTACGATCTTGCGGACACACCCTGAATATCAGAAGAAGATACTCGCCTTTATCATCCAGAACTCTGCAGGGGCTGTTACGGAACCGACTAAACCGGATCCTCGCACTCTTCAGACACCGAAGCGCTTCCCACAACGTAAATCATCTTAGCAGCATTGCCGTCCTCTCAGGAGAACTACACCGGCGCCCCATTCTCTCCATATCCCCATTATCGCCGTATGTTTTCAAACTTGGGTCGAGCTTTGGATTTCGGGGTCCATTTGTTCGTTGAGGCCACTTTTACAATATGCCACAATATCCTTCAAAATCCAGCATCATCAACATTTGCTGGCCCAGACGCCTTTGAGCTGATTTTAGGGATTTGGCTAGTCGGCGTGCTTCAAACTCGGTTCTTGTGACTGGTAAAGAGGATACGGCCGGTGCACCCTGTGCTAATATCCTCCTCTAGATTCACTTCTCATTGATCTGTACCTGAAATATCAAAAGGTTACTCGCTTTTTTGACTCCTTTATGTTTTTATCATCAGCAGGGCGATGGTAACGGAGACCGCCCATTTGCTCTGCTCGTATGTGGTGACACTGGTATCCTGGAATGCCGGCTGGAATTATCCGCGGTTCGCTTATATGTGATCAAATATAGTTCATGGGCGCCCTCTTGGCCATATGGTGCCTCCGACTATTGCATAAGGATCAGTTCCCTCATGCCGCCCACGACACACACAGATCTAATCCTCCGTATATAAGGTATATGTGAATGTCCGAAACATCTTCAGTCCATCCCTACTATTCAGCGATGCTCTCTTCGTTCGCCCTCCTTGTGCTCGCGGCCCTCCCCAGCCATGTCTTGGGTGTCAGGCGTTTCGAGATCGTGAACAACTGCCCTCTCCCTGTCGACGTATACATGAACTCGAATAACGAAGGGACGTTAAGCGCGACTGGCGGAAGCATGGTTAGGAATTTACGCGACGCCTGGAGTGGACACATATACTCCGACTTCAACTTGGGTAGTTGGGATGGCACTGGGACTGTGCGTGCTGGGTTCTATGGACCAGTAGGTTACTTTTCTCCGCTGCTGCTGGAATACCTGCTGACGTCTCATCGCCTGTTTAGGGAAATTATTACTACATCGCCCATGATCCATCTTGGCTCAATGTGGGCGTTAGCATTGTGCCCCTCAACCGCACACCTGTGAGATAATCTCGGAACGCGCGTCCTCGGAGCATGACGAGTTAACCTACGTTGGATGTGTTCTAGCAAAACGGGTTCTGCTCCACCCGTACCTGTCTGGTAAATGATTGCCCGAACTCGTTTACATCCCCGCCGTTCTCGTTCCCCCCTCCCTCTACTACCACGCCTCCCCCAACTCCCCTGTACGCTTGCGGACCGGATGACACGGGATATCGCGTTACGTGAGCGCTTACATGCCCGCTATGTCAGTTGTGCGCGCTCTAATAACTGCGAATGTTGACAGATTCTGCCCCGATGGGACTATCCCAAACTACCAGCCTGGGCCGCGTGAAATCCACACCATCCGTTCTAACAACAAGTGTGTGGACGTAAGGGGTGGCACGCTTGCTAATGGGACGCCCATTCAGATGTAAGTCGTCTTACGCCTTGTTCCACCGTCACCGTACATGCATGAAAGCCATTCACTAACTGCATTTGATCTGTTTCCAGCTACGACTGCAACGGAACTGGGGCACAGAGGTGGGAGATCAGGCGTGGAAGTGGACAGCAGGTCAAGCTTTCAGGGACCAACTTCTGCATTGATGCTGGAACGAGTACGATGGTGTTTTGCCTAGTCCTTCCGGGATGGCGTGGGCTGATTCCACTTGAATAGCTCCTGGAGATGGCGTCGGGATGAAGATTTGGGAATGCTTCCCAGACATTGCCGCTCAACAGTGGATCTACACCGCGGAGAACTCCATCCGGCTTGCTGGCACGAGTGAGTTTCGCTCTTTGGTTATAATCTGCGTTTTTGCAACTGACAAACTGTGCTCGCGGTAGATTTCTGTCTTGATTTGACGGCAGGCCTTTTGACGAATGGGAACCAGCTTCAGACGTGGACGTGTGCTGGCCCACCTAACTTGAACCTAAGCCAGCTTTGGACTATCTAGGCGAGCTGCGTGGCATGTTGTTGGAACTCGGAGGTGTGGATGGCTAGATAACTTGGGTAGATTAGGCCTGGGCTTTGATAATCCGATTCTTTACGGGACCTCACTGAATCTCATGGTTGACGACTGCCCGAGCTTCCACGACGATGGTGTTTTTTACCTTCCTCAGGCTAATTACAGTTACACTACCCACCAATGCGCCCGAGTTCGACCCCCAGACGCGCCGAATTATAGATTTTCATATTACTTCTCCCTTAGACCTCGCATACTCTTATACCCGAGCTTCAAGCCTCATATCGTGAGAGTCGAAGTCCCGGGCGCTAAGAACGACTCCTTGAAGTTCAAGCGCAGAAGCGAAGTGGCTGTGTGGCTGTGTGGCAGTGTGTAGGTCGAAAGCGGCCTGGGAATGAGAGTCGGCGATCACCGATCAGCAATTATTTGGTTGTCGCCATATGTGGTTGGAGTTAGACACTCACAGTCGCTATTCAGAAATCCAGCCATTCACTGCGAACACACCCATCCACCATTACTCTATGTTCTTTAACTTCTTTCGCTTGTAATACCACTGAGAAACCAGGGCTACCGAAAACTACACAAACAACCGCGAGGAACGATGATACGCTCACGATCTAGTGTACGTGGACCAGTTTACTATCTTATTCAGGGTGTATGTGTAAATTGAAGATAGATCTTTAGTCCTGTATATGTGACACATGCATATGCATGTCGTCGAAAATGTATGGCATTGCTGGCTAAACGAGCCCCAACGACCATAATTATAACGCGCACGATTCGACATGACGTACGTACCACTTCATACCTGGTTTGCAAGCTATTAACTCCTGCTTTAGGCTACCGCTAAAAGTAAGAAGAACTCTCCAGAAGAAGATACCTCTCCAGTTCAACGATATAGGCGGCAAAGTTCGTACCGGGGAACACCCACCCGTTATCTCACAACACTCGACCCCAGGAGGCTGACCCCTTCCGAATACTTCGACATCAGCAACCTTACGAAGCCGTCTATGCGAATCATACCTGAAGGAGGCGATTTATCGACGATGGCCACCGTTTTGATGCGCTATACCGACCTAAAGGGGCCCACACGCGTCGTGTGCAGCAGATTCCCGCCGAACAGCAAAGGGTTTTTCTACCTGTACGCCCCTCAAGACGAAAAGGGGCGGATTCTACCAACCGCACAGCTTCGGTTTCGGTTACTTGATTCCCCAGAACCGGAACGATTCTCAGAGGGCACGGATCTCCTTCAGCCAACAGGAGAGGTATGGGCGGAATCGCTGGCCAAACTTTTCCGATACCCGACATATCAACCTCTCCTCCGAGTAATGGTGCAAGACGGGTCTCTGCCAAAGCACGTATACGATCGAGTGGAACAGCTGGTTCTGAAGAGGACGGGGGGCCTCAATCGTTTTGACGAAGAGTTTTTCATGGACTTTGGGATGACAAAGAAGAGCATTGGTTGCGGAGACAAGGCATTGGATATAAGGCCAAGGCCCAGTGTAGCGTTGAATGGTGTGCTCAAATACTCTGGTAAGCCTCCTTCTTCCCAGCCTCAGTTTCAGATTAATTGGTTTCTTCCCGCAGGAACGGGAGTGGTTCGACTCGAGCGAGCCTCGCCTGACGACTACAACACCCTAGTAATGCGAGTTATGGAGGTTCTCACTCCTCCAAATCCTGAAGATAAGTATTTTCAGAAGGAAGGAGAATTGCTGAAATGGTACCACCCGACGGATGCGAAGGAAGTTGTATGGTATAAAAAGCCTAGGTACCCCATTCCGCGGGAGCTTTTTGAGCAACTGCCCATCGCAAGAGCTGGTGAGCTTCACGCAGGAGTATGATGTGTCCCTGTCGATACTTCGCTTGCCTCCTTGTCGTTGACCTTGCTCATACCTCGCAGAAGCATGAATTAAATGTTCGTTTGGGTCTTGTACATATTAAGTAAATCAAGGTCTCGCAGCAGGAGCGACGGAGATTATTCCTGGCGTTGGGAATATCTGGTAAGCCTATAACGATGAATTGATCAGCAGGGCCTCTATCTAGAACGAAGGAGTGGGTGCACGATCGAACAGGGCATTTTTGTGTTGGTGGCGGATTTTGGGGCAATCTGAGATCCTTGTTCAAGGTCCTGCTAAATCCTTGATAACCCAGGTTTTCGGGGTAGACACCTTTGTGAAGTATGTGTTGGATCGTAAGTGGTTATGGCGCATTGCTGGCTGAGATAGGCTTGGCGCTAATTGCGCAGATGGATCTGTGTTGTACACTGTGACTGGCCCAGGTACGAAAGGGCTGGGAAAGCTCCCTGAGGCTGCGTGCTT
Source organism: Coprinopsis marcescibilis (assembly GCA_004369085.1). Taxonomy (NCBI): domain Eukaryota; kingdom Fungi; phylum Basidiomycota; class Agaricomycetes; order Agaricales; family Psathyrellaceae; genus Coprinopsis; species Coprinopsis marcescibilis. Next base: position 71,605 of record ML210244.1, read on the forward strand.
GGAATGTACTCAGAGGATCATTCCATGTGCGCCAGTTGACATGGTGGCTGTGTCGTGTCGCCTCCCTTTCATAGCCATGGGACGGACAGCTGGTCCAAAGGACAATGGTCCAAGAATGTCCGCATCACGACGGGCCCACGGTCCATGCACTCTTCTATTGTCACGGTACCAATGCGAGGCTGTCAATGCGCGTTCCCCCCTGTGCCGTATAAATAGGAATCAGATTTTGTAAACATGATCATCTCCAGCCGAATCTCCAGCCTCAACACACAGTTGCTCTAATCCCCGACTTAACTTTTTAAGCTGGTCACAGTGTATGCTTGAGTTGATCAAACATGTATTCTACATCTTTAAGCAACGGTTCAAGAAATGGGAAGTTCTCAAAGGGATTTCCCAACAAGTTCGCTAGAGAAGCAAGTGTAGCTCCCAGTGATGCGGGGTACCACGCTGATAGCGATGAACATTCAGAGTCGGATATGGATAAATATTCGGACTTCGATGGTCCCGCATTGAGTCAATCAAACACGACCCCTACTTCAAGTTCAAGCAATGGGAATCCATCCAAGGGACCTGCCAAAAGGTTCACTAGAGAAGCAAGTGAAGCCCCCAGTGATGTGGGGTACCAAGGTGATAATGATGAACATTCGAAGTCGGATATGTATAAGGACTTCGATGAGCCCACATTGGCCTCTCAGATCGCCCAAGCTCTTTTAGATAAACATAGCAATTGCGCGGGCAGTGCTCGGTGCTTGTGCACGACCTAATATCGTTAGTATGACAGTCTAACAGTTGCTTCTCAAACTATCATTCTATTTATCTCTCACTCAAATTGTTATGAAACTACACTACCTGGCATTTCAACATCTATATATATCACATATACTTCCTTTAGATTGACGCCATGTGTGCAGACGATAACGCTTCATGATCCTACCGCTTAAGGTCCCACCAAGTAGTCAGTATAGTTGGCCAATACATTTCTGAGACCCGTATCTTGTAATCATCATCCGAAAGACAGGAAAATAGACTTGCTTCCTCGGCGAAATTATACAGAATAAAAGCCTCTCCCACTCAGTTCGAGCCATTGGGTGACTACCAGTTATGAACAGAAATCGCGCTAGATAGCGCTGCTAATGGATGTTCGGCTTGTTGTGAGACCGGCTGTAATGTTAACATTACAGAATTCGACATCTTGATGGGCGCTGGGACTGAGTTTGATGTCCGTTTCCAAGTTACACCCGCGAGCTGTCCATGCGATCAGAAGCGCGATCATGGGCGCTAAGCCCCGATCAACAACGCATAGCGCTGTGTTCGGGCTATCATGGGAGTCGTCAGAAGTCTTGAATATGTAGCTCTCGAGGTTAGGTGCCAAAATTACTTGACTGACTGGGAAAGCTAGAATAAGGATTGTGAGTGTGGTGATAAATTTAATTGCGCTAGTCGTTGGGTGCTTGTAAAACAGTAGTTATTGCTGCAGAAGGGCAATGAACATACATAGTTTATACTTTGCGTGAAGCGAAGATGACGGCTGTTTTTTGTCAATCTAAATCAAGAAATGGCATGCTATGTCGGATTTTATGGAGTCGCCGGCCACTTTTACGTCGATTGTGTACACCGTTTCACTTCACAACAGAGCGCTCCCGCAAAGACCCCCGTTGACCCCATGGTGAGTTATATCTCGGGCGCTGCCGCCCATGTCGCCGTATTACAGGAATGCGTATAAATACAATCGAAAACCCACATAAATTCGCCAGATTCCACTTCAACTCTCCCCATACCAGAGACTCGTTAGCCGGCCTACATCCTTCATCGACGACCCTATCACCAGAAATCATGGGAGAATCAGCGCGCATTGGGTCGATCCTCGGCTTGTACTACTTCTCAATCGTCCTTGCCGTCCTCACAGTAGCCTTTTCATTGGCCGTCTCCTTTGGCGCATCTACGCTATGGACTTCGGAAGTACTCGTGATCTTCACCCTCATTCAAGCAATCGTTGTCGTCGTCAAAACCAAGCAGCAACGCAAGAAGCCGGTCGATCCGGCTATGCCTACTCCTGGCGCAGTCCCTGGCCTCGTCACAATCTTCCTCATCACATTGCTGTGGTTGGTTCCACTCGCGTTCAACGCATTGATCCTCGCTGGAGGAGCTATTGCGGTGCAGAATGGCGCTCGCGGTGTCGGGGTTGGTGTGATATTGGGATTGGTTGGAGCAGAGGAGGCCACCATCGTCCTTCAAATCATCACCCTCCTTGTGATCTTTTTCAAGGGCATTGCGGAGCGACGGGAAGCACAGAGGGCCAAGGTCAATGCAGGTCGCGAGGCCGGAGCACTCAAAGCTTAGGTTTGAGCGAGGACAGTTGCGGACCGGTTTCCGCGTAGCATAGTGAAAGGCTCCTCACTTTTAATTCCCGCCTGTGTTACTTTACATAACGGAACACGTTCCTCAGTACTTGGGCGTACTTACCTCTATCCAACTCTTCGTACTTGTACTTCCCTCCTTCGTAATTTCGCTAGCCAACTGTTTAACGTTTGCAATGATGCGAGAGTAATTAAAGTGCGCTATGTGGACAGTGGCATACATATTATACTTATACTTATACATAACACGCCTGAATTCGAACTTAACCATGGATGACCCAGAGTAATACATTTCCTGAGAACAGCCGGCAGAGCCCTGAGCCTCAGATCTATGATGATCATTTACTTTCGGAAGCTTGGGAAGTATGTAGCAGTGCGAGGTCCGGCATCTGGAATCCGTGATGAACGACGGGCGGTACAATCAAATGACCTTTATTACGGCGCTTAGCCCCGATCAATACCGCATAGCGCTGTGTCCGGGTTATAAATGGGAGAGTTGTCAGAAGTCTTGAATATGTAGCCCCAATGTAGCCCCCGAGTGTAGGCGTCCAAATTGCTTGATTGACTGGGAAAGCTAGAATAAGGAATGTGAGTGTGATTGGTGGATTGCGAGGCAGCAAAGCGAACGAGCAATGCAAACGACTACTTCGCAGTACTATTGAGGTCCGACTGTAATTCTCAGTCGGCTCAAACCTCATCCTGCTCTGATATTTTCCTTGGCTCTGAAACTCTGATTTGCACCCACCCACCGCTTCCCTTGTTTCTTTAGAATAAACTTCTTTCCGATCCAACTCATTAGCAACTCATCAGTTTCCAATGGCTAGGATCCTCTCAGCGCGTTTCAGTACATTTATCCTGTGTAGTTGCGCTTACATACCCGTTTGCAATTGCTGTGTCCACCAGTGTTCAGCGGCGCAAGTTTCAGGCTTGGCACGTCCAAACCCATGCACTTTGGGCTCGCCATGTCGAGCGACGTTCGGTAGATGGACATGATACAACAGCATGATTCGCAACCGTCATGTTATATGCACAAACCACCAAACCACAAATGTTAAGGGAGTTCCGAATCTTTCTCAAATCTTTCTTGCCACCGGGGAACCTGCCACTCCATGGCCTGCTACCCACTATGTAGCTTGTTACCCAGTGGTGACAATATCACCCTTTTGAATTAAACTTGCGTTGACAGCAGTAACACAGCAGATTCGCCTCCTCCTCCTGCGCGGCTCACGCAACAAGCATACTTGTGTGGAGTCGGAGTTGGGAGTCATATTTACGAAGATTTCCTTCCCGCCCGGGCTAGCCGTCTGGCGGTCACCTTTCACCCCACGACCTGGAGATTGGCTCGAGTCTCCTACCGGAGCCTCTCCACCCCCAAACTCACCACACAAGTGTGTTTGGGTGCACATTATATTTCTTATTCTTGCTCACAACTCAACACGGGCAAGGAACGAAAAGGGCAAGATAAAAAAATTAATTGCGCTAGTCGTTGGGTGCTTGCAGAACAGTAGTTACTGCTGGAGAAGGGGAATGATTAATGAACATTCATAGTTTATATAGGTAAGGCCCTCAGGGCAGACATGGAGACCAATGTGATTAGGACACTGTCCGTCATAATTCAGCAACCTTCCAAATTTTATTTTATTTATGATACGGTGGCAGGCGCCCTCGCAGTAACAATTCAAGTGCTGGCTAATGTGACTTGAGTTTCCAGTGATCAAGAATATCTTTGTATTTAACATGCCTTTGTAGCCCTCTCGCACAACCTATGTATACTGTGCTGCTACAAGGATATGTATATGTTCCACAAATTCTGAGGAGTACCTGAGGAGTACCCGACACTTGTCAAAAAGTGGAGCAAATGACAGATTCTAGACCGGGCGTTACGAAACATAGCAAGAAAGCTGCGTGGAATGATCTATTTCGTGTAGTAAAACCTAGAGACAAAGTCTCCAAGAATTTTGCGTGGAGCGAAGCTGATGGCTGCTGTGTTTGTCAATCTAAATCACGAAATGGCATGCCATGTCGGATCTTATGTCGCCGGTCACTTTTACGCCCGGTTACGAAACATAGCAAGAAAGTTGCGTGGGATGATCTATTTCGTGTAGAACCTAGAGACAAAGTCTCCAGGAATTTTGCGTGGAGCGAAGCCGACGACTGCTGTGTTTGTCAATCTAAATCACGAAATGAATGCTATGTCGGATCTTATGTCGCCGGTCACTTTTGCATCGATCGTGTACACAGTTCACTTCACAACAGAGCGCGCCCGCAAAGACCCCCGTTGATCCCATGGTGAATTATATCTCAGGCGCAGCCCGCCCATGTCACCGTATGACAGGAAGGCGTATAAATACAATCGAAAACCCACATAAATTCGCCAGATTCCACTTCAACTCTCTAGGTCCCATAACAGAGACTCGGTAGCCGGCCTACATCCTTCATCAGCGACCCTATTACCAGGACATCCATCATGGGAGAATCAGCGCGCATCGGGTCGATCCTCGGCTGGTACTACTTCTCAATCGTCCTTGCCGTCCTCACGCTTGTATTTTCGTTGATTGTCGCCTTTGGCGCATCTACGCTATGGACTGCTGAGTTACTTGTGATCTTCACTCTCATCCAAGCAATCGTTGTCGTCGTCAAAACAAAGCAGCAACGCAAGAAGCCGGTCGATCCGGCTATGCCTACTCCTGGCGCAGTCCCTGGCCTCATCACAATCTTCCTCATCACATTGCTATGGTTGGTTCCACTCGCGTTTAACGCAATACTCCTTGCTGGAGGAGCTATTGCGGTGCAGAAGGGCGCTCGCGGTGTTGGTATTGGTGTAGCATTGGGATTCGTTGGAGCGGAGGCGGCCACCATCGTCCTTCAAATCATCACCCTCCTTGTGATCTTTTTCAAGGGCATTGCGGAGCGACGGGAAGCGCAGAGGGCCAAGGTCAATGCAGGACGCGCCGGAGCACTCAAAGCTTAGGTTGGAATGTAGGACAATTGCGGACCGGTTTCCGCGTAGCATAATAGTGAAAGCTTCCCCCCTTTCAATTCCGCGACCTGTCTTTACATAACGGAATGTTCCTCAATACTTGGGCATATTTACCTATATACAACTCTTCGTACTTCTACTTCCCTCTTTTGTAATTTCGCTAGCCAACTGTTTAGCGTTTGTAACGGTGCGAGAGTATTAAAAGTCTGTGATGTGGACAGTGGCATACATATCATAATTATCCACACGCTTGAATTCGCACCGAACCATGCACGACCCAGAGTAATACATTACCTGAGGACAGCTGGTAGAGCCCTGAGCCCCAGATGTAAGCATGATGATCATTTACTTTCGGGAATCCGTGATGAACGACGGGCGGTACTATCAAACAACCTTTACTACGGTATATACTTTAGAGAGTAATCGCAGTTCAACAGCTACTCCCGTGAAATGTGACAGGAATGGAGTATACAGTCCTGACCGAACAGACTGCCAAAATATTGCTACGATCGATGCTTCATTTGGCTATCCCTCATCTCTACAGTCAACAGGCAAGGTAGCGCCCGGTGTCTTCAGAGACTTCCGCTTCCGGGCGGATGATAGTTTCGACTCACTCCGACCCGAACCATAAGATCGCAACCATCTACCTATTTATGTGGCAAAAGAGTTGTAGGGTGCACGTAGGAATAGAATGAGTTGTCTCAAGAGCACATAAGATTCTGGGAAACACTGTATCATCCCACGCAACTGGTGCAAGAACGTGCGAACACGGGATGGTATGTGCCGTATCTCAGCCTGTCAGCCAAACAGCCCCGTCGTCCCCGTCGGATGACGACTGGGCGCTCCCCAGAGCTCCTGACTGTTTTGGGCACAACTGAAGGTTGGCCGTATAAATAACAGTAGAGCCCGTTCAGTCTTGTCTCAGAGTTCATTCCATTCTCCCCCTCCTATAACAGCGAGTCACCTAGCAATTCAATCCGTTACGCTATGGGAGAATCAGCTCGCATCGGATCTATTCTCAACTACTACTATTTCTCAATCACCCTCACCCTCATAACCCTTGGATTCTCACTGGGCATAGCCTTTGGAGCCTTAACGCTATGGACTGCAGAGGCTCTTGTGGTTCTTACCCTCATCCAAGCCATCGTCGTTGTGGTCAAGACCAAGAGGCAGCGGAAGAAGCCCGTTGATCCAGACATGCCCACTCCTGGCGCCGTCCCTGGCCTCATCACGATCTTCCTCATTGCATTATTGTGGCTGATCCCTCTCGCCTTTAATGCGCTTTGGATTGCTGGAGGGTCGATTGCAATTCGAGATGGTGTTCGCAATACCGAGTCCAAGATCCTGTTGGGACTGCTAGGAGCGGAGGAAGCGTCCATCGTGCTTCAAATCCTCACCCTGCTCACCATATTCTTCAAGGGAATAGCGGAGCGAAGGGAGGCACAGAGGGCAAAGGTTAATGCGACCCGAGAAGTTAATGCCCCCAAAGCTTAAATGGCGTTTCCCTTTAGCATTATCTTTGCCAGGTATTCAACTAAGTTCCATTCGTCGCATAGCCTCATTATATCAGATCCTACCTTCTCTGTGACCGTCATGTGTCTCACGACTGTTTGTCCTTACGATCCTCATGTTTCTATACAATACCTTTGTAATACATGTACCCCTCCGTCCGAGCGCCAATTTGATTATTGTCTATGCATGTGCATAGGCCTGGCAAGATCAGCTTTTACATCAGACATACAATCATTACAAACACAAATCAACTTAAAGCCGCAGTCTAAAGGCTTAAACACTGCTAATAAATAACGACCATATGATTAATCATGGCCCACGACACTCCTATCCCGTTCATACGCTGTGAATTCTAGTTAAGAAAGGTATGGTTTGTTTATGGCATAATCACATATATTACATGCTCGCTGCGGTCGCCTCCCGAGAGGCCCATTGAGCGATGTCCGATGGGCGCTGAAACATTGCGGCTATTCAAGCCCAATGACAGCATACTTACATATGTAGCTGATATTACTCGCTCTTCTTGTTTATTACAACCATAGAGCTGGCCCCTTCATTGCCTGCACAATTAACCGAGGGGTGATGGCAGGCCCAAGTTGTGCAAACTTTAGGCTCCCTTGCTACTACCTCTCAATCGCGCTTGCCATCGTTACACTTGCACTTTCGTTGTCGACCTTGGGTCTTTTCACCTACTTCACCGCGGAGCTGGCCTCTATTCTCACCATCGTCCAAGGGGCTCTCGCGGTCCACCAAACCAGGAAACATCAAGCTTCAGAGGTGCTGTCGCCAGAGGACCGTTTGAATACACATGCACCGAACGCAAAACCATATGTTGCGGCTGGGACATCATTTGCTGCCCTCACCATCGTCCTCCTGATTCTTGCGTTTTGGCTGTTGCCCGTAGCGCTAAACATCATGTGGATATTCAAATTGGGGGAGGCTCTTGGGAGTGGTCCCGAGCTTCGCGACTCGAGGATTCTGCTGGGGTTGGTTGGGGCAGAGTTAGGGTGCATTGGGCTTCAAGTTGTGACATTGTTTGTTATATTTCTGAACGGGTACGGAATGCAAAAGTCGAGGGATGGGGTAAGAGATGATGTGCGTAGGAATACGATTAATGAATAAATGGGCATATACCTGCAATCCGCAGACACTTTGGTTCAACTTCTTACCTGTCAGGGATTGGAACTTACCTTCCTTCAATCTCTGAGATCATGCACACCAGAAGACTGAAGGCTATAAGAAATTAATTCCATTGTTTAAAAGTGAAACTAGGTTAGTGGGAAGATAGAAGTGCAGAAGCATAGAATTGCATAAATCATACTGAGACGTAGTGGAAGGCCATTCAGTGTACATCATTAATTAGAATCTCAATTTGCGAGTGTATGGCTCGTCTCTGGAACTCGACGTCGGAATCGGAGCAAGACGATGATTATACGGTCGGAAAGTACCATATGAATCTTCATCGGACAGAGAGGGCGCTTCTGAACCACTGTCCGAGGCCTCGTCCTGCCATTCGCGCAATCTGAGACTGACAGCCTCTGCAAGGGAGCCAGCTTCACTAATATCCTCGGACTCTGTGGAGTCATCGTCAGACTCGTTGTCGCGAATTAGAGCTTCGGCTGTAACTGAGGCGGCTAGGGGATGGCGAGGTTTAGGAGCAACCACTAGGACTGGGACAGGCTTCGTTTTGGGCTTAGGTGGTGGCTTACGAACGGCGGCAGCGGGCTCTGGGGTGTTGGGACGAGCAGGCTGCTTTGAAGCGGGGATAGGCTTGGAAGTCGTACGAGCAGATGGCTTTGCAGCAGAAACGGGCGTCAAGGTACGAGCAGGTGGCTTTGGAGCAGCAAATGGCTTGGCGGTGCGAACAGGTGGCAAAGAAGCAGCGGCAAGTGTTGGGGTGTGAGCAGGCCTTGAGGTGGAACGAGCAGGTTGCGTACGGGTGCTTGCCTGTACAGGTTTCACACTGGGAGCAGGTCGCGTAGGAGCAGTGACAGGCCTTGCGGCCGTACGAGCAGGTGGCTTTGAAGCAACAGCGGGCGTCAAAGTGCGAGCAGGTGGCTTGGGAGCAGCAACAAGTGTCGGGGTGCGAGCAGGTCTGGAGGCGGAACGAGCAGGCTGCGTACGGGCGCGTGCCTGTACGGGTTTAACACTGGGAGCAGGTCGCGTAGGAGCAGCGACGCGCAGGTTGGATCGAGAAGCCGGACGCGCAACCATGGGCCTCTTACCCTTCGGGTCAGTTGACTGGGCACGTCCAGGGGGAACGGCGTTTGGGCTGCTAGACCCTGAGGACGGGTTATTAGGGCTCATTGCCTGCACCGAATGGGAACGAGCGCGGGTGAGATGAGTATGCAAGGGCTTGCCAGCAAGCGCAGGGTTTTTTTGGGTTTTTGGAACACGTGCTGGGTCCGGGGAGGCTTTCTTGTCCGCCTCTGGCTCTGTTGAAGAGGCCTCAGAGTCGAGGAGAGAAATCCGGGATTGGGCGCGAGTTAGATAAGGACGGGAGGGCTTGCCAGCAAGGCTCTGTGCGGGGTTGTCAGTAGTAATTGTTTTCTCGGCCATGGCGAAAGATGTGACCTAGAGGGTGAAACAGGAAACTGGTACGAGAGCTGATGAGTTAACCAAGGGGAAACCGACTTCGCTTATATACCCAGGATTTTGGAGTTGCTTGGTTCATGGTGCAACTGTCAACCACTGCCACCAGTGCCCTTGGGTTCAATGCTTTGCTTCGTCGAAAGCGGAGAGAAGTTGCGAAATGTCCGTAAAACAACCCGCGCTTTGACCGACAGGCGCGCAACGGTTTGCGCCACATTTTCGAATATGGGTTCGTACAATTTGAATTTTGGAGCCTAGAGATCGAAAGGAAATGGCAGCACATGTACTACCTCTCTGCCCCCCGCGTTAGTGACGCGATTTATGCGCAGAGGTGCATTGTCCTCGCGCGAGTGTTTTCGCCGTACGTCATTTCCCAGGTACACTCCATCACTGAAATATTCCATTAGATATTATTATACAAGGCATACAATGGATACGACAACCTTAAGCTGATTTCATGTATATGTAAGGTATGGTATGGATCGCAGTCCATTCCCTTTCCACCCAAGCATAATCCGACCTCCCACACCCTAATCCATTCCAAACCGCCATATCCACCATTACAAGACCACGCCCGTCCGACATCCGAGTGTCTCATATCGGCGGGTAATCCCCAACACTCGCCAACGGATACCTCCACTCCCTCTGTTCATACGGGCGTGCATGTGGTGCAAGCCTAGAGTACCCCGACATATCCTCCGCAGCTCTCACCGTCGAAGACGCGTACGGGTATCCATATTGGAAGTTGTACGCGTTGGGATTGGGATTGGGATTGGGATTGGCATACGGATTTGGGTGGTTGGACGTGTTCTGATACCCATAACCAGCATTCGAAGGATACGCATGCGACGTTGGCGAAGAGTAGTAACCGGGACCAGATGGTGGATAGGGCGTAGTCGACGGGTAACTCGACGGGTAGCCGTATGCGGAGGATGCCAGGTGCTGGGGATTAGCAGCGGGGTTGTGCGTGGCAGCACTCGACGAAAAGCCCAGACCCGCAAAAGCGTTGCGCAGACTCTTCAAACTCACTCTGCTCCTCGATCTATCCCTGCCCCTATCCCTACTATCCGTCCTCCCTCTCCCCCGTTCAGAACTTCTCCCCCTCTCCACACTCTGCCCCCTCTCCACACTCCTCCCCCTCTCCACACTCCTCCCCCTCTCCACACTTCGCCCCCTCGGTACACTCCTATTCCGTTCCCTACTCCCCCCCTTCCTCAACCTACCTCGACTGGCAGACCTCTCCCTCGACCGCCTCAACAACGACCTCATATCCACACTCGCACCATCATCCACAAACGAGTGCTGCGGACTCGGCGGCCCAAACGCTCCCACATCCCCGCCATCCTGCACACCAATCACAGTAGCCAAATTGTCCGACCTGAAATGCGGATGCAGCTCGCCATTGTGGCTTCGGCGGCGCCGTTCATGCGCGCTGCGCGGCTGTGAAGACGAGCGGAGGGCGGACCGTTTGGGGCGGGGTGCGCTGGCGGAGGGGTAGGAGGAGGTGTAGGTGTGGGTGGGGTGGAATGCGGTTGAGCCGGGGTTGCTGGCGGAGGTTCCGGCTACTGGGGGGGGAAGGTGCTGGGAATTGGCGACGGGACCAGCCCAGGGCGAGGCGTTGGTGGAGGGGTTCGTGCCTGTGAAGATTTGGGGTAACCATGAACGTCGTCTGCTGCGGGTTTGAGCGTCGCGGTCTTCGCCTGTAGTCCTGGTGGTGGTGCCCTCCTGGTGTACTAGGCTGCGCGAGCTACGCGACTTCTTCAGTACGTTCCTCCCTCCGCGACTTGAGTGATCTGGGGAGCCCGCCCTGCTCCTGCTGCGATGCCCTGAGGATGAGAGGTGCTCGTCGTCCCGGTGTCCATGTTGGTGGTGGTAATAGCGGTGTCCATCATGGTCGCGTTCTCGGTCCTCGTCATGATGATGTCGGCTAGGAGGATGTGAGGAAGATCTCCCACTCCTACTCCCACTGACATAGTCCACCGTGACGGGACGACCTCCGGGTAAGACAGCAGACTGAACCTGGTGCGTATCCCTGCCACTGTGACTGTGCCGCGATGCTGACTGCGACCGTTTGGAGCTTTCCGATTGGTGGCTCCGGTGAGAGCGTTGTGAATGGTGCGACTGCTGCGAATGGCGGCTGGGCGAATGCGAGTGTTGTGAATACCGGCTGGGCGAATGCGAATGCGAATGGTGAGAATGGCGGCTGGGTGAATGCGAGGGCGAGCGCGAGGAGGTGTGGTTGCGGGGTGGGACGCTTAATAGGCCGTGGTTCTGCACTTGGTGAAAGCCAGATCCCTGTGGTGCGACAACGACTCCTGGTACACCACTTGTTCCTAAACCAGGGTTGGGATAAGCACCATGAATGGATGGGTCGTAGTCGTATACAGGTGATGGTGGAGCATAGGGAACCGAGTTCATGGATGTGTTGCCGAAGGAATGGTACGAGGGTGCCTTCCGAAGTGACGCAGTGTCGTTGTTGTAGGGGCTGTACGTTGATGGATTGTGTGCGTGGTTGGGTGTATCAGAACTGACGGGGTGCAGAACAGGAGTGGGCACTAGTCCGTCCACGGGGGTAAGCTCGCCCATGCTGTCGTCGCTCCAATCGGGGTCTTCATCTGGAGGCTGACCTGCTCAGAGTGTTAGACGGATGCACAAAAGATGGGTGATAGGGAAGCTACGCACGAGATGGGTTCTTTAACACGCCCCCTATGATCTGAGATTGATTTGGACGGCCATCGTAGCGATTAGGATCCGGCTGGGGTAGGTGTAGGTGTGGATGAGCATGCAGCGCTGAAGGGGCACCGCAAACGTTGTTTGCATTGGCAAAGGCGGGGTACCGACTGAGGCTTTGGCTGTCACCAAAGAATTGGTCGTAATGAATCATCGCAGTCGCCGTCGTTGGTGATAGCTGAGGCTCCGCGGGCTGAGCGTGTTTGTGGCCGAGCTTAAGGACTGTAGCGGCAAGAATGGTTTAGGTTAGATAGATGGACGGGAGAGAGTTCAAGGCGCGAAACGACGTACACTTCTTCACTTTACGGTAGTTATGGTTCGCATCTCCTCGCACAATATGGGCGTGGCCGACATTGGTAGGCGGATTCGAGGACAAGACAGGGTACTGCTGAGGAGGTTGATAGGTCGACGGCTGAAAGGTGCCTTGTTGAGATGTAGTGTCGTTGCCAAAAAAGTGGTGGGATCCTTTGAAGGACATAACGACTGAGGTAACGGTTCTACAGGACGTGAAAGCTTCTAATCAGATAGAAATAGTCCAAGAATAATCGAATAATGGAGTGATAGATCGGTGGCACAAAGTTCCAGAGCGAAGTGACGAGTTGACTGTTATCGCGATGAGAGAAAGAGACAGGAAATGTTGGAGCTTGCCACTGTCACCCATGCTTGAGTATTATAGCGAGGCAACCTCGTGGGGCCGCATTCATGACGAGGATTGCCATCCCGTTCAGAGAGCGGTGTAATGACGCAACCGAGCGGACCTTGGTGAGTGGGAGCCAACCAGCTGTTCGCTGGCACTGGTGATATTTTTGGGAAATGCCGATGTTATCGGATCGTATTACCAACGCCCCCTTTGTCAGCACACGGGCGCTTGTGCTGAGCATTCCCGAAACGCGTTTGTGGGACAGCAGTTAGCTGTTCGCCCGTGCGAAGGGGCTCATCAGGGGGCTTAACCGCACCCCAACTGGCTGCATTGACTGTAGGCGCTACCCAGCTTGGGTTTACCTGCACCCGTGATGCGTGGCAGTGCGAAGCGTGATGACCCCGTGAGGTGTGGGTGCAAAATTTGGATGTGGCCTGGGGCTCCCTCCCAATTAGACATCTGTCGATCTCCGAGATGCCCCCGACGGCCGACTAATGGAATCACTCCCACCAGCAGGACTTTGCCGCGCCCAGTCCTGTGGTCTGTGGCTCGCCTCCGGAGAACGATCCAGTCCCTGCTCTCCGAAGATCACGGGGGAAAGTATCGCCTCTGTTGGAAGGCGCCTGTAAGACTCGAACCTGCAGCCAGAGAGTAAGGTTTGTGAGAAAGTTCGTGAAGAAACGACGGAAGGAGCATGAGGAAATGGGGTCTTCCTCGCAAAGACTCTCGTGTATGGCAGCCGGACTACTATGACTTGGACGCGGACTCGGGCATCAAGATTCGATGGAAATGTTTATAAGCAAATTTAACATAGGGTAGTCCTATTAGTGGTAAAGATTATTAATACGAAGGAGGGATGGGGAAGCAGTAAAGCACGTTGTGATGATAGGTGTGATGATGGTACTCCCAGAAGGCTAGTCACACCACCCACGAAAAGCAATACGCTACTTACTAATCGACGAGGTCCATGTCGAATTGAAGGGTCTTCGAGTCAGAAATAGTACATACCACAAGGTATTCCATCAGCACAAGCCGTCTGTCTGCAGAGGCTGCAATCCCGTCATTCGGCCGCACCTCCATCGTCAAGCTCCGGAATTCAAATGGCCTTTCCCTGTCCATCGCAATCCCACGTGAACCACGCTCTGAACTACTCCTCCATCGTACCCAAACTATATCCAATCACATCCTCCATCCCGACCCTCTTCAACCCGCCCAACAAACTACCCGGCAACGAGTCCAGTTGCTTCGGGTTGTACGTCCATGTCTCTTCGTGTCCTTGGTCGTAGCTCAGAGCATCCGGTGTATGGCTTGTGGACGGGTCGATAGTTGATGTAGTGGAAGCGGGGATGTGGAGTTTGAATAGCTCCCCTGCGTTTTGGGCTCCGACGTCGGTCGGTGAGGGAGTAGTGAGAACGCGCAGAACGCGCAGGACAAGAGGTGGTGTGCGAAATCGCGTTGCGCGTTTGGACTTTGTTGGTGGGATAGTGGAGGGTGCTACAGGGGGAGAAGATGGGGATGGGGCGAGGCGCTGTAGTTGTAGAATTGCAAGACCTGTGAGAAAAGCGATAGATCAGCCATACAGTCAGCATTTCAAAGACCGTAGCAAACGAATCAGAAGGAGTATGCATACCGGAGTATCCGGTTGAGACGCCAGCCAGTTCTCGAGACCGGTGGACGAGCTGTAAGCGCAGTGTCATCAACCCTTTGCGGCCTTGCGTATCACACCCTGCATGCCCAGCAGTTCGGACCACGTAGCTGAAGCGCTTCGACTCCAGGTCGCACAGAAATGGGTCTGCTAAAGTCTCGAAGACGCAGTCGCCATGGCCGTTTTTAAGCCCATCCACCAGTTCGACGAGGTGGGTAGGGAGCATGCCTTGCGCTTGGAGCGCATCGCGGAGAGGGTGGTGGATGGGGAAGGATAAAAGAGCGTGGAGGGGTATTTGCCAAGGACGGCCAGAGGGCGTATCAAGGTCGCGGCCTTCGGTGAAGGCGAGCGTGGCGGAGTTTGAGGAAGGTGAGGCATAGTCAGATCCCAGGTCGGAAGACGATGAGGAATCGATTACCCGGAACCGTATTGCGCTCGAGGATGATAGGAGAGCGTTTTCGCATAGTCTGGGCGGCATAGTAGCTTCGTCAGAGAGCGAGGAGCGCGAACGTTCGGGTAAGGAACCAGGTCTTTCCTTCGTAGCTCCCCCTTCTCCTCTGTAGAAATAGAGAAACCCGCGCGTATTCGGCGGGAATTTACATAACTGCCATTCCCCATCTGCGTTGTAGTGTTTGCAGTACTTGATCTGTATGGAATGTTGCAGAGGCGATTCAGACTCATTGGTGATGGGCGACGACAGTGATGTGGATGTGGACGGTCGTGGATTTGTGGTCGATGCTGCTTGCCGCGAAGAGCTAATACGCGCAGCATAGACCTCCGATAAGTCTACTAAGTCAGAGTTTGTGAGTTTCTCGGGATCGAATGTGCTGATTGTCGGATTGCGCCGCCGCTTTTGAACTGTCTGGAAATTCGTACACAGCGTCCAATGTCAAACGTAGGTGCTGTGGGACGGAATCGGACGCACTGAGTGGCCAATAAACCGTATAGCAACCATGTTTTGGATAGCTCTGTTACACCTCCTGTCGTATGGCAAGTTCAGCTTTGAAACTACGTCCCTAGGTGGGCTGTTAAGTGCGCTGGACGACGAGACACGCACCTGGATCCATATCTCCACATCGAGAACATATTGGGCTACTTTCGACCTTTATCACGCGGAGAATTTGGGTAAGACGCGTCAGAGCAGAAGTCGAAGCTGTGAAGCCGCTGGGTGACCCGGAAGACAGCAAACGAACAGCAAACCAGTTGTACTTACAGCAAGATCGATTGCGTGAGAAGTTCTTGCCCGCTCTTTTGGACAACGGATCAAGCCGATAAAGTGTTTCTCACGCAATGTTGTATGTCCTCAACCGCCATCTCGTCCCCGAGTTCAATCGTTGTTTCTTTGCCAAGTTTGCAGCAGAAGACTAAGCAACCGTTGTGAACGCGTAATACTGAAATAGATTGAAGCACAATATCAATACACATGGAATCTATCAACAGTACGTCCGTCTGTCACAGTCAAAGAAAGAACATCACAGTATTATTTCCAACCAGGAGAAGCAACCATTGTCACAAACACCGTCTGCGCGCGCGCAGTCTCCGATTCCTCCGCAGTAAATGCACGACAAGGGACAGGCTTAGGAATTGGATGGACCCTCCGTGATTTGGGCGCAAACGGATTGACCCAAACAGGGGCATCGATGGTTATACACACCCGCTTGGAACGGACAAGCTCGTGCCGTTCCTCGAGAGGATTGTTGAACTCATCGAGCTTCCTTTTCTTTGTGGAGCCCGATGCTTATCTCCGCCCACAATAGTTTGAGATGCACTCTCTGTGCCTGCTTTAGTAGAGGGCTCAGTGTGTTCCCCATGATACACACGACACGCCGTCACGACAGGATTGGGGGCCTTTCAGCGAGGTGGAGATTCAGGGGGAGTTGCCCGACGTCGTTTTATCCTTCGAATAGACTACGCCCGCTATGCTAGCACGCGCCTGATTGCATAATTTGTCGTGAAGTTGTGTGTCATCTTGAAATGGGCTCTGATGGGGCCGCGGTGGTCGGGAGGGGGGAGACAATCATGTGAACCGCACTATATATAATACAAAGGTTATTTACACTTAAAAGCATGTCTGGTGATTCTAAAAGCTAGGATAGATCCGGTGTATGTGCCACCAACTATAATACAGTCAATACAAAGATATCGCGTTTCTATTGTGGATTTTCTACAAGAGAAACTCAATAGAATGGTTCAATTAGCCGCCATGAAACACCATCACTCAGCCTTCAACCCGACGTTGCAGCTGGTCGCTGGGTCTGGACGACACTCTTCAGCTATTTCCTCGTCATCTCGGGTTAATCGGCCAGAGATGTGAGATTCCTCTGGTTGTGAGCCACCAAAGGCGAGCGATCGGGAGAGGGCTTCCGCGCTTGATTTATCGGTCTTCGTCCACGACCTTCCTGTCGTAACTCGGAATATGATAATTTGTGGTGCTAAGGCCTGAGGTATAGGAGGTTAGCGGATGTTTCCTGAGAGTGATATGGTTCAGGTTTACGCACCTGTAGGGCATAGTATATGAGCGCGACACACTTAACTGCCCCGGCCAAAGCCTTGGTGTTGCCAACATAACCGGTGATGTTGCCGTTGCGGGTGGCAAAGGGAACAATAGCTATGGCCGCATTGATTATACCAACAATTGCGAGCGGAAGTGCCGCTTCAACTAGAATGCGGACCGCAGTGCGGTATACCGCCAAACGTTTACCGGCCTCAGGCATCGATTTTGCTAGATCCCGATGAGACGCCAAGAGTCGGTAGCAGAGCATTGATGTTATCAGGACGTTTGTCGCAAAGGTCATGATGTCCCAACTGAGTCCCACCATGCTTGTAGTCTGTGGAGTAGGATCTGAATACCTTGCGTTCAGCACCGCAGTGCAGATACCCAAGGCTTCAAATTTACCATGAAATGACAATTAGACAGTAGTCCGACACCTATCACAGTGTACTTACCAGTTACGGAGAGGTACATAACCACCGGCAAAGCCAATATCCACAGCCAGTCTACAGACAGAACTAAATAGCATCGGAATAGCTGTTAATCTTCGTCAGCTTGGGTCAGGCCGTGCTAGAACCGAATTACAGACCAAGAGTCCGTCCCCCATCAAAAACACGAGAGTTCTGCAGATATACCCTAAACTATCCATCCAAAGGTTGGTAGAATCGCGTATCTGCATATACGTTTGGCCGTGTGAAGTCTTCATTAATATTTCAAAGGATCTGAGAAAGTCCACGCATGCCCCAAGCGTGTAGGCCAGGAATATGAGCCAGCCAGTGATCAGGTATAGGGACCTGCCCTGTCTTCTTTCAGAGGGGGTCTCGAAGAATATGATCAAGGCGTAGCCATTCATGAACAACTGAATGCCTGTGATTCGTGTTCAACGTCAAGTAAGATCAAGTACAGTCTGCTTTAACACCTACCAATGGTGGTCATTGTTATAATATAGCTGGCATACTCCGACTTTGCAGAGACCAGGCCGTATTGGTTGACATATTCCTCTGTCCAAACTGGGGACATGGATGCGATGGATCTTGTTTGGAACGGGATGTGAGAATGGGATAGGGAGATTGCAAATGTCTGTGGCGGAACGGGGATATGAGACTGGGATAGGGAGTTTGTAATTGTCTGTGGCAAACCCGAGCGCCCTAATTTATAGCCGGGGTCGATGTATTAATATCTATCTATGCACAGAACCAGAAGAATTCCACTAATATGTCGATTGCAAAGATACATTCGAAGGACGCTTTAAATAGATCCATTGCCTGCGCAATGGCACTTAGCTTCTTGAACATAAGTTGGTTGCACGGCTAGATGTTGCAGGTAAACTACAGGTTCCCTAACTTAGTAGGCAGTGCTCACTTCTGAATGAACATCTGAATTAAGGTAGAAAAATAGATCAAATTAGATGATGGCGCATGCAGCATTAGTTTGACTGTCCCTCAGATATAGCTCGCTGAGTATGACAAGCAATGACAAGCAACTGTTGCCAGTCGGCTGGAGACGTTAGCCCTTTGGCGTTCGGAAGAACTTCGGAGTGTGGCGATAATATTACAGTCTTTTGCACATCAACTTGCACAACGACTTTCGTGGAATTCCTGTTGATCATCAATAGTCTCATGGGGCGGTGCATCAGCATAAAACCAGACTATAGATTTATTTCATCGCGCATCGCTCGCTGGCGATGGCAACACACCTTTGGTTGGCCTCCAAGTTGTTGCGAGATCTTTGTTGTCTCGTGGAGGTCATCTGCAGCTCTGGGTAAAATCGCAAAGCTGTGAAGTTTATCTAACATAAATCACAGCATTCCTGGTACGCCCTTAGCTGGCCGATGCGGGGACATGGATACCGCTTCACTGACACAGCGTTGCAAGGAAGATCGCCCAAATGTCTCTGACTCTGTAAAGTTATCGTAACATTGCCCATCTTTGATGCAAAAGATCATATTGATTTCTGGGCAGAATACAATTTGGTTTGATCCCTGGTGATCACTTTGAAGATGAGTGATTAAAGAGAGGGCAGTGTGGAGTGCAACGAGCAGTCAGTTCAACGAAGATCAGCCCCAGGGTTGAGTACACTGCAGTGAATGGGAGGCAATATACTGACATCTCAAAACGAACACGAGCTTGCTGTTGTCATCAACGTATCAAAGTGTCAACATATTTCAACGAATATCAAAGTTCGAGCGGTATGGTTTTAGATGAGCAGAGGGCACAGCTGGAGCTTTCAGCTCTAGCTTCAAGCTACAGCAAGCTGGAAACTATATAGATCATGGACGATCGTCAGCAAGGACCTTGTGCAGTGGGTGGTGTCCGGGAGGTGCGCTGGCAACGGATGGTCCATACGTTTACATTTAAGATGCGATCTCTGTGGAGGTCGAAAAACGAGGGGCGATGGGCCCAGATAAAGCTTGATGGTCTCCGTGTTTGGAGTGCTGGTGGCTAGCAGTGTTTGTTCATTGCTATCGCAAGCAAAGATAAAAGAAAATATTGCATTAAGCTTTAAAACAGATCCAAGTGTCCGACCCCGACAATCAGCCCATATATCGGTAGTCAAAGGCAAGATTTTCCACTGTCACTAATTTAAGATAATCAAGTCCAGACTACGGCCCAGAAAGTCCAAACGCAACAAGTCCAAGTAAATCAGACAGATTAACACAATCGTCCCATGGGCCATTTACCGCATGCTAGATCCTCCAAACCTGGTTATCGTTTTGAAGCTGGGCGCATTCTCAAGTCTGAATGCAATTTCCACTCGCCAAGCATCCACCAGTCAAATCGAGGCACTGATCTGGAAGTACATAGTCAGTCGGTGCCGATGGTGTAACTTTTACTCTCAACGAAAGGCACTTACTGGTTCCCGCAAGTCGAATAGTGTTATCAGACGTGTAGATCCACTATTGAGCGGGAAGATTTTCAAAGCACTGTCATATCTTCATCCCAACGCCGCTTGCAGGATCTCAATTCTTACTGCAGTTGCTGTAATCGAATTAAGCTCACTTGATCCAGCGTCTAAGCAGTAGGTTGTCTCACGCACAAAGCGCTGAAGCCCTATACAATGGATGGCGAAGTGGCTTTCGGCCGTATGCACCGAGCGGATTAGACACATCCAGCCCACGCTCCTCCCTTCGCAGCTCTAAAGCAAAATCTGTGCCGAGCAACCACATCTTCAGTAGTCCAGCCATTCGCATCTTCTACATCGCGGGTCCACGGCGGCAAAGATCGGTGCGCTAGGAGTCGTAGGTGGCGGATTTTACCGACAACAGGAGGTATCCAGAGAACGCCAGTCCAGCAGCATGAGGGTGGAAGATCGTTGCAGTCGAGGACATCGGGTCAGCGGCAAGAGGAATCAAAACAAAGCAAATAATTCTCACGGTTCTCCTCCCGAACGTCGTCGCGTCATCCGCTCGCCGTACCTCAGTCAAAAATGCTCACTCGACGGTGCACAAAATCGGTATGTGGTTAATAGTTCTATGAGTCTACTTCCTGACCACAATTATAGGGAGATAGCCTATGCACTCCACAGTTATATCCACCAAAGCCCAACCACGACGCGCTCAATACATGTATCCGTGTTTTTTTTTTTTAACTTGACCGTCCAACGGATACTAGTCCAAGTCTGTACACGGCGCCTGCTATGGTCCACCATGCATGCGAATAATTAGCACCCTCGACCGAGCCAAACTCTTGCCATCCGACTACATCGACGTCTCCGGGCTCACTTCTGCGCGCGCGGACTCCCGCCGCAAGCCCACCTCCTCCGCAGCCCAACGAGCGATCGACTTCAGTTACTACGCCGATTCTTCACAGCCTCCCGACACCCAATGGCTCGCACATAGATTCCCCGTCAGCACCCGGGGCTTCCTCTACTGGCATAACGGGCAACCACAACCCCCGTGCTCAACACCTTCCTCGACGTCGATACCAAAGGCACATCCCGATGTTCTAGCACCAGCGGCTACATCGAGCATCTGGTTCTCCCTTCTCTCGAGTCCCGAACATTCCAAGATCCCCACTGAGGTCCAGGACCTCCTCCTACCCTCAGGCGCACCATGGAAAATCTCTATCAAGTCCCTCCTGACCAAACCTGCATATCAACCCCTCCGTCAAATGTTCGTTGACGATAGGTTCATCCCACTCTCGGCCGTGGAGGCCGTAGACAACATGAAAAGGACCGAGAGTGGGTTTGCAAGTATGGGCGAGCCGTTTTTGTGCGATCTTCGCGCCAAGACGGTTTTGATGAAATTTGGGGTGGATGGTGAGGGTGAGGGTAAGGAAACGGGGTTAGGAGAGAGCTTGGGCCATGGAGGCGGGTGCGAGGGCGAGGCGAAGATTTACGGTCAAATGGAGCTGTTACTGTTAAACCTTACTAATGGCAAGGAAGCTAGGAATGGGATAGACTACGCAGGTCCGTTGCTCTCTTTATTCACCAAGATTCGTGCTCGCTCATCTCACTAACCCGCGATACTATAGGCTTTGCCATTCTCCAACTACACCGTGTAACGGACGCTCCTGAAGGTTACCTTGGCAAATCGATCGTCCCCCTTACCGAACACGAATTGTTGGAGCTAGCTAAGAAAAACCCAAAAAGCCCACGTGTCTTGTTCGTCCTAAAAATTCTCGACACCCTCACCCATTCTCCTTCCCATCCCAATCCTACCGCCACGAGCCCTTGGATTATTTTATGGATTATTTTATGCCTGAGGTGTGGGAAGGTCTAGGTGAAGTTGAGTGGGAGGATATCTCGAGGGCGAGGGGAGAGGTGGTGTATGATGGTGCCATGGTTGGTTGGTAGAGCAGTAGGGTGGTAAGGGTGGCTGGAAGGGTCGGAGACGCAGCCTTGGGATGGTG
Source organism: Coprinopsis marcescibilis (assembly GCA_004369085.1). Classification (NCBI taxonomy): domain Eukaryota; kingdom Fungi; phylum Basidiomycota; class Agaricomycetes; order Agaricales; family Psathyrellaceae; genus Coprinopsis; species Coprinopsis marcescibilis. Next base: position 93,402 of record ML210244.1, read on the forward strand.
TGAAGGTGATATGTACGAGGCTGGGTTGGAGGATGTTCAGTGGGGTCGGCGGGAGTTGAGGGGTGAGGAGTTGTAGGACTGTAGCAGGTAGGGTGCGATAGGGCTAGGAAGTTTAATCCTGTCGCATTCGACACCCCATCACATGCACCAGCCTCTCGAATAAGGCGATCAGTCTACGTTATCTGCTTCGATATCCCTGGGCGTGTGACGGCGAAGAAAGGGAAGGCAAAGTCTATCACGTCTTGGTCTAGACTCTAGAAGAAGGGCCTCTCGAGTCTCGGCCAACCGTAGACGCGAAGGGTGTTCAATGTGTGGTGGCATCTAACGTTGCAAAATTAATGGCGTTTGGACGTCGATTTCATAATGGTTGGAAAAATTCACAATGCTATTTAGGATCATATATATTATATTATATCGAATTACCACTGTATCTGACATCTTTCGATGGCTCCTACACACCACGAGCGCGTAAAAGCTCTGCTATCCCCTCATACTTCTTCTCCAAAGCCCAACTTAGTGCCGTTTTTCCGCTCGTTGAGGCAATGTTGATGTCGATATCTCCGTGCTCAAGGAGCAGTTGGACAACGTTGCTGTTGCCACGCCGGCACGCATATGCCAGGGCTGATCCAATAAAGTCTCGGGAGCTGCGATAGTTGACGTCAATGTCCTTGACGCAGAGGAGCTCTTTAACAACCGCAGCATGACCTCCCCCTGCTGCACACATCAGGGCGGTCGTGCCAATTGATGTAACACCGTTGACGTTGATACCCGCACCGTAACGCATGTCGTTCCGCACAGTCGTTCCTTGTCTGGTGCTCTGGAATCCAAGGATGGCTTTGACAGCATCCAGGCGCCCATAGTACGACGCATAATATAACGCGCTCCTACCCTCGTTGTCCGTCGCATTGATGTCCTTAATGTCAAGAACCCCCCAAAACAGCTCCAATATCCTGGGAGGTCTATAGTAATAAGCCGAGACATGCATGAGAGGTGTGATACCATTTCTATTGGGACCGTTTGCATCAATTGCTTCCACATCAAGTAGAGTGCGGACAGTTTCGATGTGGCCGTATGAAGTTGCATAGAAAAGAGGTGTGTTCCCGGCTGCTGATAGTGCGTTGATGTTGAGCTGGTGCGGAAAAGGATTGGGGTTGCCAGGTCGTGTTTGGTCAAACCATTCGCGTAGCAGGGTGTGGAAGTTGAATATTGCAGCAACGTGCACCGACGGGCATAGGTCTAAGTAGTCGCCACGGAATCCGTAAAGGGGAAAACAACGACATCGAAGAATGAAATCGACAGCGTCGGGGGGGACGGTGGTGCATGAGTGGGAGTGTGTTGCCCATTGCCGGTAAGAGTACGCAAGGAAAGGACTCTCCCTGAATTCAGTGCTGTAGAGAGCAGGTAAGTCTTGGGGGGTCTCCACGTTGTGAAAGCCACAGGACACCATACGCGCTACGCAGCTGGAGGAAATTAGTGCGTGCGGCTCTGGGTAGACCTTTCGCAAGTGTGGGATTAGGAAATACTTGGCGGTGTAGTCTACAGAACGCTCAGCTCAATGTCTGTCTGGAATGACCTAGAGCTACAGCTACTTACGAACAAGGCGAACGAGTTTGCTCTGGGGTTCCAGGGTGATAAGGCCACAACATATGGATAATAGGCTTTCTGCGTCAATCAAGAGCTCTGTATCGTATTTGGAGGTGACCGGATCGATGGCGATAGCGTGGCGGAGGTCGTCGATGGACAATGATTCAAACGCAAAGACTAGCATCGTAAGAGTTCGCTTGGCCATCCCGGGGTTGGCCTGGTTCTCGATGCGCCGCATCGTCGCTGTATACATCTCATCAACACCCTTCGGCAAACAATCGAGTGCGACACGGAGTTCCTTGATGTTGAGACAACCTCCGAGTATGTCAAGTTGCAGGGAAGCAACTAGGAGCCTGGAAAGACGTTAGGGCAACGACGAGGACAGGGACATTCATAATTCATTACTCACATCCCAGAGGACTTCTCGAGGACCGCCTTGAGCACACGCTCACGCCAGCTATCCTGCTCGAGGAGCTTCGCTAGCGTCTTCGTGCTGCGAACCTTCTCCGCAATCAAACGCTCTATGTCCGCATTGCGGACGATTATGTCGAAGAATTTTGCCTCAGGGACGCTGTCATTCAACAAGGGAAGGGGTCGCGAGGTGAAAAGGGCGTTGAGTGGAAGCTGGGATAACGTGTCGAGTATGTCGAACTGCGTGTCGCACGTTGCTTCGTCCAAGCCGTCGACGAAAAGGAACCGCTGGTCGAACATGTCGGAAGTGAATATCGCGGTTAAGACCTTCACCAGTTCGCCTTCAGTTGGGCGGGTGTTCCTGAGCACGTGCTTGTCATACAAGGGCTTGACGAATACGATTGTCGATGGGTAGTCCTCGAGGATCTGTCGGATGATGGCCGCAAGAACGGCCTTGATGGGGAGTGGGTCTGTGTACCGACAGTAGGCGAACGCGACCAATATCCTTTTATTGGTTTCGGCTCGCTTTCGAACGTAATTGATGATGATAGCACTATACATATAATGAGCAGCCAAACATAGTACAGTCGTACGAAAGGCACTGACGCCAGTACGGTCTTTCCAGCGCCCGCTATACAGCGAGAACCATTAATATCAAGTTTCATAACCTGGATTGGGACTTACGAATGCCGGTTCCCCACAAAATCCCTCGATCACTAGCAACCCATTCCAGGAACAAGGGTTCATCAAAAACCCACATACACGTCTCTCCAATCTGCTTGCTGAGATTATCGTCCTGGATGTCCTGATAGTTGATTACGCTGACCCATGCAACGATCTTGTAGAGGACTAGATAATGATGTCAGATGGTTCGATATTCATCCATAGAATTATACTCGCCATCCTCTGGGACCACAACGTTCAAGTTGTGTGTGACAATGTTCGTCACGTTTGTCATGTTCCCTTGAACCGCAATGAGATTGGAGTTCTCCAACTTGACATCTTTCGCGTTGTCCAGGATACGAGCATTGCCGCTGCTATTGCTACTACCACCTTCGCGTGCGGGCAAAGATGCAGCCGAGTGCGGATCTGAACACCATGCCACGACTATGAGGTGCGTTCAAGTGGTCAGGAGTAGGTAGAAGGCGACATGTACGACGACGATCTCACCTGGATCGCGGGGTGGGACGTCGCCACCGCTCTTATTCCCCGAGCCCGACGGTTTCTTCAGCCGTTCCACTCGTCTCTCGATCTAATCGGATGGTTAGTGGATGGCAACAAGTGGCAAGAAGAAAGCAGCATACCGATACTGATAATCCAACCCCCATAAACTATCTGTTGGTCCAGTGGCGGACTCCAATCGTCTCCAATCGCGCACTTGAATGGTAGAGGGGGAAGGGAAGGAAGGAGAACAAGGGCTGACAACGGTCTAGATGCACATATATCATTCGGCACTACAGCTTATACCTAATCACAGCCTCGCCCAATTCAATTGTAAGTTGGTGGCTGCGTAGCACCGTGGAATCATGTACAGTCGTGGACAGCCATACACGACAACTAGTGCGGGGTTTTTACACTGGGGTCTCTCGCCCCCGAAAAGTATTGGGATCGGTGTGTCTCGTTTTGAGGGGGACTCTGTCAAGGGTTGAAAGAAATTGGCCAGGTGGTTGTCCAGGAAATCCTCGATTACTAGGAAAGGTACCGAAAACCAAGGACCAAACACGAAATTTGCCCCTAAAATCACGGAAAATAGCGCAAACCCCATGCTTTAGTATTATAGCGAGGCAACCTCATGGGGTGGCATTCATGCTCCGTCGTACCCAAGCCATATCCAATCACCTCCCCCATCCCAACCCTCTTCAACTCACCCAACAAACTATCCTTCGAAACTACGTCCCTGTGATACAGTCAGGGTGGGCTTTTCGATGGGCTGGATGACGAGATACGCACCTGGATCCATTTCTCCCAAAAAGTCACATTCTTGGAAAGTCCGGAGGTCCGGCGATCGAAGGTCCGGGAGTCCGAGAGGCCGAACGACCGAATGTACGAAAGACCGAACGACCGAAGGGCCGGATGTCCAAAAAACGCTTGTGCGCAGTGCGTACAGCGTGCATTTACAGTAGATACAGCGGAGAAATCTTTGAATCCCCTGCGGCAATGTGTGGGAAGCGAAACCTTAACCCAATACCCGTCAGAGGACCTCTGACGAGTTTTGGAACCCTAACCCATGTCCCACACAAATTAGCTCAGCGCGCACTGCGGCCTGCCAGCAAGCGACTTGAACCATTGCCTCAGCCTATCTCAGCACCATCTAATCATGAATGTTATACCTGCCCTTTACAACTGGCTTGAAAATTTGCCCTTAAACCAGCAAGAATCAGTACAGTTCCATCAAATCCTCCAATTTATTGTTCTTGCTGCACGGATGAAGGACGACATTCTTCTCACCCAACCTTCTGATAGAATTGAGGAAACCCCACCGGTTTTACCTCCATCTATCCAGCACTTCTTGGCTACCGCTTGTACGCTCAATGCTGACTTGGTTCCTGGTCTCTGGACGGCTGTTTCTCACACGGTTTGGACCAATGTTGAGGACGTCATCAGCATAGGGAGTCAGGTGAATGCGTTTGTTGGTGCTGGATATACACATGGACTCGGTGAGTGTTATCATATTCAATGTATTTGTTTTCATGCCAACATACATTCTACAGGCTTTAGAAGCCTGTACCCACCGAACAAAACATGCACACAGCCTGAATGTACACGCACCGCCCGTGGCCTTGCGCTCAACAAAACAAAAGCGCAGCGGAGTATGCTGTTTACTCTTGGACAGGGTGTTATACCAGTATGGTCGGTGCACCTATACTGCAACGGTGCGCCCTAGCCTGTAGCTAATGTCTAGTTATGTACTTACGGAGCAAAAGTCTGTGAGGTTGACTACCATCACAGCTACAGCGTCCATCATGGAACACGCACCTACTACCGTGGTGTGCCCTCAACGCTCCAAATTGGAGAACATCATTTTGCAGAAGTGACACTCATTAACTCATGGATTATGCTCATGCTGATTGCATGGGTATCAGCTTCCAATTCCGCCTGTTTCTACAACTCGGCTCTCAGCGAAAATGACGGCCATAACCTTGTCAGCCTTCTGGAGTGGCAATTTAAAGGAGAGCTTACTGGGAACCTTGTCTACAGTGGGTTTACTATCCTTTCTCTTCTTGAGGATATGGACCGGCGGAATGGGGTATTGGTGGTCTCGCACGAGGGTATTGAGGGGGAGAGATTTTTGAATGCTGTCCATCTTCTGAACGACTGCAGAAGGCTATACCGTCCTGAGGTCTATCACACCTGTGATGGGTGCACTCGGCATTATGAAGGTACGTGGTACTTGAGTATACTTCAAATACTCACTAATCAGAATTCTACAGATGGGCGAGTCACACGGGTGGTGGTCTCTGATGGCGTCACACTAGGGCGTCCTTGTTGTGGGGAGTTCAACTGCAAAAAGCCACTTGCAAATAACCGACATCAGTTCTGCCCAGAGCATGCTGGAAAAGCTCTCGCTTGCTGCGTCCATGGCTGTAATTTGGCAAAAGCTGTTGGCCGAAAAACGTGCACTGATCCAGCTCATCAGGCGGTTGAAGATATTTACCGTGAACGTGGCACTGCCCGTTTTCAGCTTCAGAGCATGCTGAAACGAGCACAGGTTGGCCAGCCGGAGCGATCTGCAGCAGCTCCTCAAGGCCTCGATCCTTTCGATGCTGAGGCGGTAACAGATTTTGTGGTGGATCCTTTGGGTGCTGTGAGCATTGCAGCTTCAGCAGACCCGTCCACAAACCCATCGACAGAACCATCACAGTCTATGCCAGTGCAAGCTACTAAACGTATCCGTGCCCAATTTGGACGTTCCCGAACGCATAACGAGCAATTAATCGTTGCCCCTTGTGGTATGATTATTGCTCAGGAAACCTTCTATGGTGCCGAGGGCGTTGCTTCCGTTGTGGTATGTGCTTTTGCTATCTTTGATTAACCTTGCTAAAATCCTTTCCTAGGAGTTCATAAAGCAGGTGTACCGTGTTCCGGGCACGATGCCCAATCACATCTTCTATGACAACAACTGTACCCTTTCAAAAATGGTCAACAATCCAGAGAACCGTGATCCTGCATTCGCAAATGTAGGCCTTTCTGTTGATGTCTTTCATTTCAAGTGCAAGCACTCGGTTGCAGATACCTACTGCCAGGTCCATTGCAACCCAGCAGCATTTCCGGAACTGTTGGGTGAAGATGACAAGCCCTGGTTTTTCAACTCCTCAGTCGCAGAGCAAACCAATGCCTGGATAGGTGGATATCTTCCTATCTGCAGGGAAATGACTCCAGAGCGATATGATTTCTTCTTGGCGAGATGATATGGCGCCGTAACCGTATGACATTTGAAAAGCTTTCTTCTGTGGGGAAGAGCCCCCGAAACTACTCTATTGCTGTATCCATTCCAATATAACTAAACTACTCTACAACTATTCCAAATGTAACTATATGATGTAGTACTTGATTATACTATGACTATTCCAGTGTAACTATACTATCTGCCAAACGATTTGAAGGTATTACAATAAAAAGTAAAACAAGAGACACAGCGAGGGAAGAACAGGTAGCGCAAAGCGAAAAGAAAGAAAAGAAAACATTGAAGCGAAGGTCTGGGAAGAATAGGTGGCACAGAGACAGAAAAAAGAAAAAGAAACTTTGAACTTACTTTGAAGACTAATCGGAATCAGCGTCATCAACAGCAGCCACACCAAACTTGTCATCACTCTCCACCTCCACCTCGACTGCCTTTCCCTTCCCCTTTCGGTCAACACGACTAACAGTGAGGCCCCTCTTATACTCCCTCCCCACCTGCCGTAGGTACGACCATTGACCTTTATCAGTTTGTCCGGCGTTGTAGGCATTGTCCCTGATGTGCTGAGGAAGCCCGTTCCAATAGTGAACCTGGTCGTTGACGGTTTGCTTCTTGTACTTGCTGTTTGGAAAGTGCTCGGCAAAGACCTAAGGGCGAAGAACGGCATGTCCAGAATGGTTGGCAAGGGCTTGCAACAAGGCAACAACATCAACAACATAGTGTTTGCCAGGCCACTGCGGACGACGAGTGATGGTGTCGCTGGTGCTGGACATACTGGCACTGGCACTGGCACTGGCATCGGCACTGGCACTGGCGTCGGCACTGGCACTGGCATCCGTGATGGCAGCGTTGGCATCCTCATCTTCTCCACGGTCGCTCTCATCACTACTGATAGCAATGGGACTATCATAGGAGAGCCCTGAGCGGTAGGATGGGACAGCACCCGTAGTGGTCCGTAGGCGTTTGGCTGACTTTGGTGGGAGGGCTCTTCCAACATCTTCATGTTTGACTGTGGGATCCATGCTGTCGCAGAAAGCATTGTGAACACGAGGTGATGAGCCAGGGGATGCTGTTGCTTGACGCTTGACAGGGCTGCAGTGAACAAACTCGACGGCAGGCGATGGCGACCTTTTGATTAAAGGAATTGGCGCAGCTGGATTGGGGGGAATGAGAGTAGGAGGTGATGGTGATTTCTTGATGTGCGGAACAGGGTCGACGGGGCTACGGTGAACAAACTTGATGGCAGGTGATGGTAATACTTTGACAGAAGGACCCGGTGTAGGTGTTGGCTGCTTCGCAAGTTGCTGACGCACATACTTGCGCTCACTTGCAAGCCCATCCCGGAGATGAGGTACTGAAGATGCGGTTGGTGCAGCCAATGTCTTGTACTCCTCAAAACGGCCACAGATGGATACCTCCGCAAGTTGAACAAAAACCTTCTCCCCAGGCTTCACTTCCATGCTATGTCCAGGCATGATGTCAACCCAAATCTGCAGCATTCCCGTAGCATACAGTTGAAGCTGTTGGGTGCCTCCAACACCAAGACGGTCGAGAAGCGGTTGGCTGAACACCAAATATGGCCACTGGAGTCCAAGACCGTCCTGGATGATGAAAGTCTTTGGATCGGTATCGGCCTCGAGCCATATGTGGACGACGACAGACCGCTTCGCACGGTTGGAACTCGCAAGGTTATCAGCTTGCTGCTTGCACTGCTCCTCTGCAAGTGCCTGCTCTCGCATGACGATGTCGGTAAAGAGCGGGCTCATTTGGGAGGCATATCGTGCAGTAGATGTGCGGGCTGCAGGGGCGGCAGGAGGAACTGTGGCGGTAGGTGGATTCGAAGTCGCTGTGGTAGCTGCAGCATCTGAAGTTGGGGTCGTCGTGGCTGTGGGGGAAGGCGCTGAAATAACCCGAACACCAACAGCAACTCCGAGATGGGACTTGAAAGAGCAACCACCTGCTTCGATACAGTGCTTCTTGCAGAATTGGCGCTCGCAAGTAGGCGCCAGGTTGGACTTTTTGCAGGAACCCACCCCACATGTACCCGGTCTCTTGTTTGCGTTGGGTGGAAGTGTCGCCAAGGGATTAACAACCTGGTGTGGTGGAGGGGATTTCGAAGGTGTCCGGCCCTCGCCAAAGCGAATAAAATTGCAGCGAGCTCCGTCGCTTGCTGTATTACGACACTGAGAAAGTGTTAGAAAAGTGCGAAATCATTCAGCAAATATGAACTCACGGTAGCAACCCAGCGGCCCTGATTTTGAAGAGAGGTTCTTTGTGTGTGTTGAGGGCGCTTGACTGGCTTTGGGCACGAGTCAGACCAATCACAGGTAAGTCTTGAAGATGTAGTTGATCTTGAAGAGAGAGAAGCTTGGTTCTGCTGGCTGGAACCAATCAGCGGAAGCGCAGTGGCTTTGGAGGAGAAAGTATTCGATTGAGATGTAGTGGGTAAGTCCTGGGGTGAGCTAGAGCTGCCCTAGAGGGTCGCTCAGTCTAGATACTTATAGTTTTTCTAGACTACTTGGTAAATAAGTAAATAGATAAATAAATAAAGATAAATGGGGAAATGTCGAGCCAAGAAGCTCTAGAATGTTCATATGTGCGACATGGAACGCTACATACGGGTGTAAATGTGACGATGAATGAATTTAAAAGTGAAATCTTCGCCGTGTGTCGAGTATTTTGGGTCTTCAGGGTCGGTTTCCCACGCACTAAGCCAATTCTGGGCTTTGCTGGGTGCTCGGAAGCGAGATGAAGTCCAAAGATGGTGCCCAATGATCAAAAGAGTGGAGTTGAGGTGTTTTGGGGCGGAGATATGGTTCGAAGGGGCATAGGGATGCTTGCGATGGGCGGGAATCTCGAAGTTTCGGTGGTCACGTGATCTGGCGCCTAAAAGATTGCACCGTGTTGGCGCTGTTGGGTGCGAGATGCATCTTTGATGAGAGAACAGAGATGGGCTTGGCTGGTCGCAGCCAAGTCCCAGTCTCTACATCCATCCACCACTTTTTGTACTGACTTCAGTCAGTGCAATAGAGAGTAGGGTTAAAAAGAGGTTTAAAAGAATGAGGGAGCAAAAATGAAAGGCGGGGTTTGGTGCGTAAAGGAAGGTCTGAAATGAAAGGAGCGGATAGATAAATCATTGGCAAAATAAAGGTGCATCAAACATATCAAAAACTATAAGAAAATGAGTGTGAAGGAACATAATAGGGGGTCAGAGTTGTAGTGTTGAGTGGTGCTGATTGGAATGTGTGGTATTCGGGTGTGAGTGTGAGTGAGTGAGTGTGTGTGGGTAGGCTTCGTAGCTTCGATGAATTGATAATGAGTTCGAATGATGAAAAGAAACAAGCGGTGAGGGAGTGTGAAGAAGGTTAAGGGATGTCCTCAGGGTTCATGTTGTCTTCTCTGTGCAAGGGATTGGTGCTTATTTCGATTAAAGGAGCGTTGGTGGGGGAAATCGTGGGGTGTAATGATGCCATTGTCGAATAAACTGTGACCGTGTCCTGAGCTACCATGAAAGAAGTTGGGACTCAATTTTTATCCTTCCTTGATTCGAAGGTCGATTATGGGGTCGTGTTTACACCGAGGTTGGGTTGGCAGAGTGACCACAGCACCAGTATTCGGACAGGTGAGTGTAATCGTTGTGCCTCCAGAGGGTAGATGTGAAACTTTGGCTGATGTTAATGTGAAGAAGGGTCTGCCTAGCAGAATGTCGTAGGCGGCATCTTCGACGATTTGGACTTGAAGATAGAGGTCTAGACCTCCAATGGTCACCTTGAAGTTTGGTAGGACTCCCTCCGTCGTGTTTACTGACTTGTTTGCAGCTTCTACACTTAACTTGTGGTCGGATCGAGCTGGTGCACCGAGTCTGCGCCATACAGCGGCGCTCATCCCAATCATTTGCGATCCATCGTCCAGAATAGCTCGAATTCCAAGGAAATCCGCGATGCATAAGACTGTTTGCAGGGGCTCGAAGTGGCGTGCTACGACTGTATTCTGCGGTGCTGAGGGTAAGTGAGCCATAAAGGATTCGATTTGGGTCGTTTCAACCGAGTCTTGAAGTGCCTGAATGTTGGTGCTGACGGTTGTGGGGGTCTTTCGGATTCTAGTCTTCTCAGATATCGCTTTTCCAACATTCGGGGCCGCGGAAAGGAATTCTCGAAGGGGAATCATGATAACAGTGTCCAGACATCGATCTGCAGCCTTAGGGACCGCATTTGGGCTTTCTAACTCGGAAGCAAAGCGGTATTGCGGCGGAGCGGTGTTGTTCGAGGTGGTAGACAAGTTTGGTGTCGATCCAGATGCTTTTGGTGGATTATATGTGGCCTTGGGTTGTGAATCGCGAACTTGGCTTGATTTAGCGCCCATGGCCGCGTTAGAACTGTTAGACTTGGTCTGCGCTCGAGTTTGCTTTTTGGCGGCTTGAATCTTGCGTTGTGTTTCGACTACGAGTGCTTCTAGCAGTGGAATCTCGTCTGGGTCGCATACAGCTTCGGTTTCTTCTTCTTCTTCTTCGATTTCCTGGATGTATG